>JAREIS010001536.1:0-42854 GCA_030060385.1 Muscicapa striata striata
AGGTTCTTTACATCCTTTGGAATACCTTGACTTAATTATGAAACTCTTCCTTGACAGAAAAATTATTTTCTCAAAACTGGTATATCACAACTGTAAGAAACTTCACAAAAACTCAAGAAATTTTGCAAAAACCTGAACTCAAAACTTGTCGAGTTCTTCCAGCTAGAACATGAAGAATCACTTGTTTCAGCCTGGTTCTTTAAGGCACTTCTGAGTATTAATTCCAAGATTTCCATGTAGAGCAGCTGCTTGAGACAACCACATGCTTCTGCTCCAACCACTTTATTTCTCAGATTTCCCCATCAGCCTTTCACTATAAAACTACAAAAGCTCATGTTTTTCACTGACAGGGCTGTAGGGGCTGCTCTAGTGCTGCTGAGAGATAAAGTACTGAAAGCAGGATAAATTGGTCATTTTGGCTGCAGGGACACTGGATTGCTGCTCATGATTCACTGAGGACAAGAACTGATTTGCTCCTGTCTAGTTGAGCTGTAAACCAAGAGATTCCATGGAGATGTTTTTCCCATTTGGACTCGCTCTGTGTATTGCTCATATTTAAGGAGAAATAACCTGTCTTTTAGACAAAAAAGAAAAGAAAACTAACAACCTCAGAAGTTCTTATGCTGAGTGGGTTTTAGTGTGAGATATAATCCCTTGACCTAAAGTAAGCTGATATTTGCCACAAGTGTTTTCAGTACCACAGAAAGGTTTATAAAAGAAATTGAGTTTAAAAAGAAGGGAAGCAAAGCAGACTGATGCATGTCATTCATTTTTCATCTCATACGCTGCTTCTACATATTTTTCAAATTGCTGATGTATAGGAAAAAAAGCATTGTAGTATTTTAATCCAAATTTTCCTTTCTCAAATGTAACTTCAAACTCTTCCACACAGGACAAACAATTCCAGTATTTTAATCCAAATTTTCCTTTCTCAAATGTAACTTCAAACTCTTCTACACAGGACAAACAATTCCACATGGTGTCTCTCTCTCTGAACAGGCAGTAGCTTCCCAATCCTTTCTCATGTAACACTGGAACTGGCAACCACAACCAGTTTGTCCAGTCAGAAATAGGTCTGAATTTGCAGAATAACATCAAACTGAAAACATCTGATTGTAGCAAGGATCTCAGTTGCTACTGGCCTTCAAAAGTTAAATAAACTCGAATAAAAATAAAATGTAAATAATAAAAAGAAAAAGTAATTTAAAATTAATAAAAAACTAAAGTAAAATAAAAATTAAAGTAATAAAAATCAAATAAAATTTGCCATTTGTGTGTATTAAGTTCATTTAACTGCACAGGGAATAATGTGATATAATTTGCTCATATCCATCCATTTCCAGTGTTTTTTTCTACTCTTACTCTGTTCTGAATGGTATCTCTGGGGAGATGCCTCATTGCTATATTAGACTAAAGCTTTGAAAGCAATTGCTGTAAGCAGAATTCTACTGAGTATCTTCATTTCACTTCCCAAACTGGCTGCTGTAGTTGGCAGGGAAGTGATTTGTGCTTCTGTTCATTTTTTCACATTTTGGAATTGTAAATGGGAGTAAATGGAAATATCATCCCCACAATTCTCCAGGCAAAGAGGAGCAGCTCACCTGAAAACACTGTCAGCTGAAATCCAGACACAAAATGGAGTGTCGCAATGTGCTTGCCCACAGCAGCTCAGCCCTTTACAAAAACACCTCCTCCATCCTCTCATGAAATTTAAGATGTTTCCATGGCAAATTATGATTTTTAACCATTCCTTATCACATAGAAGTATTGATAATGTTTGTTTTAAAGTGATTTGAGAATTATATGCAGGGATTAAATATTTAAAGCCATGAAAGATCCATGAGAATATCAGCACCTCTAAAACCAGCCATGCTTTTCCTGATATGGTAACTATGCTTACTGACATGATAGTGATGAAATCAATAATTCTGTGCTGGTTTCTAAAATAACTGAATAATGCAGATTTTCTGAGAGCAAAAAGACAATTTGTTCAAAACTTTTACTTTTCCCAGGAATGCAATCTCTCTTTCTGTGTCCCACTCAATACAGAAGAAGAACATTCTGCATGGATATTCAGGATCAGTTGAAAAAAATCTGGGCATCCCTTCCAGAATAGCTTAATCCATCTCTTCTGCTCTAGTCAAGCAGTCTCAAAGTACATTTACTTGCAGCAAACAAGAAAAAGGAAAAAATTAGAACCAGTAGCTGATTGTATTTTCTTCTTGGCTGGTAAGAACAGCCAGGATTTTGTCTTTACTCAGGGTTATTGTGACTAAATTGAAGTGTTTGTGGCTCCTGCACAGCAGTAACTCCCAGTGTCAGTGAAACAGCATTTCACAAAATAATCATTTTTTAACATGTGCAGGTGAGTTTTTCTCTGTAGGTCAGCGACAGCACAGGTGGCATTTGGAGTTTTCCCAAGTGCCATTCCCAAAATTATGGACAGCATAGTGAGGAAGAAAGGAAGCAAAGGAAGGGAAGGAAGGAATGACTATTGCTCAAATTAAAATTTAAGTGATGGGAAACCTTCGTGCCTGTCCATGCAGAAATTATTTCTATACAAATTCATTATCTTTCCAAGCTGTACCTTATGTGCAATCCTACCAATATTTCCAGCTAAAAGCTGGATGAGATAAGGAAGGAAAAACAGCTGAAAAGCAGCAGATCACATCCCTAAACAGTTTTAAACATCTCACCCAGATTTCCAAATACACAAACTTGCTCAACAAATGGGAACTCTCCCACTGATGCTACTTAACATATATAATTGGAAAACTTAATGTATTTCTATAAAACAGATAGAAAAACATGTATTAATTAAAATTAATTTAAAGACAAGAACAGGCCAGCTCTGTGTATTTAAATAATTCCATCCCCTTCCAACTCCCTGCACCACTTTGCTACAGAACAAGATTTAAGGAATTTAATTTCTCTTTCCTGTTTCACAGAGTGAATTACCCACCAAAGGATAAATCATTTTCCCAGAGTCCCACACCTAGTGATCATGTCTAAGGCTGTCCTTTGAAACCCACCCTCCCCTTGTTGCCTGTTCCATTAGACCCCTTACAGCTGTTCAAAGCACACCCTTG
The DNA here is from genome assembly GCA_030060385.1 of Muscicapa striata striata. Lineage (NCBI taxonomy): Eukaryota > Metazoa > Chordata > Aves > Passeriformes > Muscicapidae > Muscicapa > Muscicapa striata. The sequence goes on from JAREIS010001536.1 coordinate 3,090, forward strand.
GTTTTGTAATACCTAAAGGAGACTGACTCCAAAGCACAGCCCCCTGAATTCCCAGCTGGATTAAATTAAAGAAGTATTACATCCACAGGTTTGTGCCATGCAAACACACTCACCTGTTGGCAGAAAGAGCCAGGTCCACAAGCAGAACTTGATGTGAGAAACCCTTCAGCAGACACCTCATCCAAGGACTGGAGCTCCTGAGGGCAGCTCAGCTGCAGCCCTCCTGCAGGAAACAACTTCCTCACAATATCCTTATCCCAGGGCACCAGGCACTCTGGCACTTGCATTCCCTCATTTTCTTACCAGCCTCTTCATTGCCTGCAGCCAGAAAGCTTGAGCTGCATTCCTTGCTGGTTCAGACTTGCTGCTTGCTTAGCCAGACATCTACACTTTTGGAAGATCTGACTTAGGTATACCAGCTTTTTGGGCACAAATGCATCCCTTAATCCCATCAAGACCTCTTTCCTCCAGCCCAGGAAATTTTGACCACGAAGTTTCTTGAATAATTTTGAGTTTAAAACTCCTTTAGAAATACTGAGGAATTCTGAAAGCAGTGCTGCAAGTTCTTCCCATATTCTACTCCATTTCTTCTGTTACAAATCACTTCCAGCTGTAACTCTGCTTTAGTCTGAAGTTTCAAATGAGGCTTCTCTGAATCTCACTGGAGTTTTTCAGCTCTTTAAGCTTCCTTGACTTTCTAATGCCTCTGGATCACTTAGCAAGAGTTTCCAACTGCACCTGCAGGCAAGGCCAGAATGCAAATGAAGAGCAAAGAAATTTCATTTGTGGCCTGTGCAGACACAATACTTCTTGTGGGGTTTCAGTGGTTTCTTTGATTGGTTGGTTTTTTGGTTTTTTTTCTTCCGCTTGAGCTATTTTCTGGATTTCATGAAACCGAAAGTGTTGTGAGAACAATGAACACTTTGGCCAGAAGGTGTCAGGAGAGATCATAGAAAGAAGTTCAGATTACATCAGTAGATGTAATTTTACCAGGAATTTTTAATACTTGGGGAAACAGAACACACTGGTCAGAATATGAGCATCATATGCAGGAATATGATTATTACATTGTATTTTTAATCCTGTATTTATCATCTTATCAAAACAAAAACGTTTATGTGAAGAGAAAGTGAAAAACAGTCCATTTACCCTCTCAAATAAGTTGAAATTAAAAAGAAGATTATGAAGAAATCCAATTTTTTTTTAAAAGGGTGGGCATATTTTTAACCTCATTCCATGTATTTTAATTACTTCTAGCAAATTAACACTCATAGAAGTTTCGAGGTTTGCTTTGAGTCTTCTTTTAAATATATGCTCATCCTTCCTCCCAAACACAAGCCTTGCAGCCAGGGCTGCAGCAGCTGCAGTGATGGGCACAGGCAGAACTCTGACACCCAGCCCAGACCCACAGCAGGAAGAAAGGAGCAGCACCAGCCACATCCCCTCCAGATCCATCTGAACTGCAACTGGCAGCACCCTGCCCTGGCAGCACACCTTTCCCTTTGGCAGGAAAGCACTAAATAAAGCCCAGCTTAGGTTGCTGTGCTGTGCCCAGAGGCAGCCAAGGGTCTGAGGTGAGGAGTTCTGGCCCTAGAACACTGTGGGGCACCACATGGGAAAACCTCTGAGATTTCTGCAAGGGTAAGGTTGAGGCCTTGATCTGTGCCAGTTCAGGGAGCTGAGCTGCAAAGGGATCAGGTAATGCAGAGATGTTGATACTGTCCTGAACTTCTCCTTCTGTCACATTCCTGCCAGCTCTGGGAAAGCCAATCCACTGAAGGAATGAGACTGGGAGTCCTGCCTGGTGTTGCCAGAGCCGTTCTGGCTCCATCCTTTGTGTCTTGGGCTTAGCAACCTTTCAGATACTGAATCTTTCTTAGGTCATTCCCACACATTTCTGAAGAAGCAAGAGAGGTTTAGACTGGAAGCATAAACACTCCTCTCTCTGGGTATAAATAAAAACATGAGAGAAAATGCAAAATATTCTCCCTGATATTCAGATTTCCATGTTCTTCCTGATGCTTTCCCATGTAACCTCTTGGAAAGAGGTTTATTCTTTCAGAATGCATGTAATGTTCTCTGCCAGAAGAGAGAGCTCTCACCATTTTGAGTTGCTCAGCAGGGCAGATGTCAGATACCACACTGCATGAGTCTGTCACAGTTTGAAACACAGGTGTCTGCCAAAGAAGGCGGGAACCTTCATGAAATGGAAAATATGACCCCCTTCCCTCCAAATTATTATAAATTTGAAAATAAGGGCTTTTCAGGCAAAGAGATGGGAAAAGGAATACCAGTTCTTTACCAGTACATGTATGTATAACAAGGCAAACCATTAACACCATCACCAGCAGCAGCCCCAAACAGAGCCAGAGCCCAGTCCCAGCTGCTCTCGGCTGCAGGCACTTTCCCCTTGGGTGCAGTTCCGGGCACAGCCAGCAGGGGCGCTGCTGGCTCCCGGCCGGGCAGGGCAGTGCGGTGATTGCCCTGCAGGGGGCGCTGTGGCGCGAGCTCGGCCGCCTTTTCACGCTGTTAATGGGGGCTCGGGGGGGAGAAGGGGCTCCCTTTACAGACCCAAGGGATGGACAAGGGCCTCCCTTTACAGACTCAAGGGATGGACAAGGGCTTCCCTTAACAAACCCACAAGAGCAGCCAGTCCTGGTGCCCCTACCGATGATGAAATGAGCTGTAGCAGGAGCCCTGGAGCAGCGGCTGGAAGGGCAGGCATGAACAGATCCTGGACTGGTAGATAAGGTGTATCTGAGACTCCCAGCTGTAGCAGGAGCCCTGGGTAGTCCTGGCGGACAAGGGTGTAGGGTTACAGTGTAGTTATGAACCTGGAGCAGTGGCAGAGGAATGGCAGGGCTGGGCAATGGCAGCCCAGCTCCCAGACACGGCTGGGAGAGGCTCCCTCAGAGATGGCTCAAGAGTCTGGGATCCTGTATTCTCCCTGATATGCCCAAGTGGATCGTGAGGGTGTTTTCTAGTGAGGTAGGGTGTTAATAAGGTCCCACCCAACAGCCACTCTTACGAGCAAAGGCTCACACACAGTAAGGATGAAGCAGGATAGGGCTGGGCTCCAGCAGTGGGAGTGAATTCTTCCCACAGAAAGCAACAGCTTGACCATCCTCCTCCATGCCGACAGCAAGAGAGAGCTAGGAGCTGCGCCCAGCCCAAAATCTCGGGGTATCTCTGCTCTTCCCAGAGAATGCCCCTTAGATACAGCTTAGAGCCAGCTGCACTCCTCCCCCTCCTGCTTGGCTACATCTTTGTCTCTCTTAAGTACTGGCCCTTCTTGTTTCTTAAAAACAAATGGGACAAAATTCCATGACAGAAAGAAATCAAGTGAAAAATCCTAACCCCCAACAGACACTCACTAACAGGGAGTAAAAACACATATGATGTGCTGGTGGTGAAAATTTTCATAAAATTACTTTAAAAGTTTTATTGAAGTTCACATTACGGGTGATCTTGTCACCAAAACTGTGGGAAAAACAAAAGCTCCCCAACAGCATTTTTTAGTGTTAGAGAATTAAGGCATTACTTTATTCTGGCCAGGATGTGCAACAGAAATAGTTTCATCCACACTTTGCCCATGTTGTGCAAAGAAAATCCTTCCCATCACACAAGGTTTTCATTAGATTTTTCACATACTTATGCAGTCAAAACCCATGGAAATTCATTGGTTCAGTGTTCACTGATCCCAAGTTACACAGTTGTGGTGGTTCATTCTCCCCCTACTCCTTTCAGATCTGGGAAAATGCTTGTTAGGCCTTGTCCTTGAAAACACCACCTGGGCTCAGGTCTTTCCGAGCTTATCAGAAATACTGTCTGCTCTCAGGAATTGCTAACAAGCTGCTGTTTTCCTTATGGCCAGCCTTGGAAAATATTTCTCAGGCGTAAATGGCACAACATTCCTATTCTCACGTTTTCAAAGAAGGTTCCAACCAAAACTGTGGCCAGGATGAAACACTGTTATGACTGAAGCCCACCCTCTTGTGATTCTATAAACAATAGTCCAAAATGGGGCCCGTTGAGCTCTACTGGACCACAATGGGCGGTGACCAGCAATCTTCCTCTGAGTGGGAGCCTCTCAGAACCAGCAAACCCTCAGATTTGCTGTATCTGGAGGATCACTGAACCACAACGTGTCCTGGCTGATACCCTCACTTCTTGAGGCCGGATCCTTCATCCGTCAGGAGATGCAAAAGTGAGGATTTCACTGACTCCGAGGGGAATTTTTCACAGGTACTTTGCTTGCATTGACTGTTTATGTGTGGGCGCATGCCCCTGTGCATATGGTTTAGCAAATCTGAGAGAAATGCTGCTTTCTTAGATGTTTATGTACTTTAGATATCTAAGTATTCAGGCCTGTAAGTAAAGTTAAGTTATAAATTTAATTAAGTTCTGCTAAGTGTTGGTCTTTTGCTAAGTTGTTAAACATAAGCTAAGTTTTGCTAAGTGTTTGTGCTGGTTTTACATTGAAGTCATCTAGGAGGAGGATATACTCCGGGGTTTTTCTCTATGAGAACATCCTCTGTGAGTTAACAAGACCAATTGGAGGCTGATTAAATAATTGACAGTCTGGGAAACCAATTGGAGAAGCTAGTTTGATCCGTGACACACGTTTCAAAGCAAGCAAACTCCGGAGGAAAAGTTCCCTTTCTCTTGTGACTGTGGAGGAGGTAACACCGGCCCTGGCCCGGCCCGGCCCGGCCCAGCCCTCACCATGCAGCCAGGCCGGGCATGGGTGGGCTCAGGAGCTGCCAGGCCCCGTTTTTTTTTTTTATAACTAGGGGCCCTGATGGCCGGGGGGAGAGAGAGATGGAGAAGCTCTTGCTGCCAGCTCTGAGCAGCTGTGGGGAGACAAAGCCTCCCCCAGCACAGCCTGAGATCCTGGCACGGCTCCAGCATGGCCTGGTTGGGTTCCTGCACCTACTGTGAGAAACAGCCAGAATGTTGCTCTATAAAGGGTTATGGAGAGCCAGAGAACACAGCAACAAGGCAACTCCCTTGCTTGGTGCAAGAAAGAGCAGTTTATTGAAGAAAGCCATTGCTTTAAATAATACAGTTTGTGCATAACAAAATACAGACAATTCATTGGGCAGAGAAAGAGACACCTCTTGTCCCAGGCTTCTCATGGAACCAGCAGGTGTTTATCTATTGTTATGATTCTTTCTCTCATGTTTACAGTAGAGAAAGATGCTCTAGCCTGGGAAAGGTCCCAGCTAAGCCTGAGAAAGTTTCACGGCCTGAGAAAAAGACTCAGACCCTGTGAGAAAGGCCTGGCTGAAATGTGCCTAGGCCTGCAGCAGTGTCCACACCAGAACAGGGCCTGGCTGTCTCTCCTGTGCTGGGGGGCTAGAATCTTAACAACAGCCTCTTCTCCCCCTGGTTATTGGGGCCCCTGGTTGAAAATGGGGCCTGGTGGCTTCTGAGCCCTGCATCAGAGCCTGCCCCAGCCCTGCCTGTCCCTGGCTGCATGGAGGGGGCCAGGGCTGGTGTCACTTTCTGAGAGGCTGGAAGGGAAAAAAAGCTTTCCCTGGGTTTTTTGTCTTTACATGTGTATTTCACAAACATAAACTTTCTCATTGATGTAGCAATGAGTCAGTCTTAAAAATTCGACACTGATCGGACCTTGTCAGGTACAAGTGAGACTGCCCAGGTTTGGGCAGGTAAAAATTTCAGGAAACCTTTACAAAGCAGCACAGGGAGTATTTTCAAAATATAAATGTGCCTGAGAGATTGGGAAAAAGAGTGGAGTGATTGAGAAAATGGTTCTGGGTGTCATTGGAAAATCAGGATAAAAATCCTGCTAAACAGCTCCCCCTGAATTCTGTTATGGTGGCAGAATGCACTCAATGAGCATTTCACTGGATTTGGATTTGCCCTGCAAATTTCACACAGCTGCTGCAAGGGCTGAGGGTCTTCTCTGGGTGTCTGCAGGGCCTGAGGCTCTGACCTGAGCAAGCTGAATGCAGCACATGTTGCTGTGTGCTGTGCAGAGGCTCTCTTGAAGCCAGCAGGATCTCAGCCAGGGGCAGAAAAGCCTTATTTCCCCTGCAGGATGTGGTTAACTTGTTTTCTCAAAAGCAGGGCAGGGTTAATGCTGCCTGCTGTAACTGAGTCACAAATGGTGACCACAGCATCCTGCCTGTAGCTTGTGAGAGGGGGATGAGCTGGGGAAGGTGTGAGCTGGGCTCTGTTAGGTCAGAACCAAGTTGCCATGGAAACTATCACTCCATCAAACCACCCAAAATTACTTCCTGGTGGCCCCTTGCTCCTATCCCTGAGTGCCAGACACCAGCAGGGTTTATTCTCTGCTGCTGGGAGCATTTTCCTCCCTCATGCCTTCAGCAAGGTCTCTCCTTCCTGAAGCTCCTGAATGTGCCAGAGACACTTCCCTGCACAGAGCCTGGAAAAGACACATTCAGCCAACAGGAAATCTACATGATCATAGCTGTGTTTGTGATCCCAGTGGGCTTTAGGACAGCTGGATTTCACCAATCTCCATCCCAGGTTCAGAAGAAAAAGCACAGAAAACAAATGGCATTTTGGCCTAATAAAACTTTATTTTCACCACTACTAGAGGAACCTAAAATGCACATAAGATACATCTGGCATAAGAAATAGAGGCTTAATAAATAAATGAACATTATCTGGTTGAATGGCATTACTTCAGACCCTATACAGCTCTTCTCATAAGCAATACAGACTCATTAAATCCATCTAAAACCCAAATTACAAATGGCAGCTACTGGGCTTGAATTCCCTCAGCAGCACTACTGCAGTGGCACAGGCAGTAACACAACATGCCTGGGAAAGGTGCTTTTAAAAGGCCAGATATCTAGGGTGAGCATTGGAGTTTTCTAAGCTATTGAAGCAGCTTGGACACTTGTGTGCAAATGGCACAAGAGTGGGGAGATTACTCAGCAGGAGGATGAGGGTAAATCCACTCCCCTCAGTTCTCAGAGGACAGCAAACAGCAAAAGCACTTCAAGCTCTTCAGTGTCAATCAGCTGGCCAGGCAGGAGTGAACAGGGTTCAGTGTCTTCAGGGGAAGCTGCTGCCTTGTGTCCTGGCTGCTCTGTCAGCTGCTCTGGCCCTGCTTGTTCAAGCCCCTTGTGCTGCTGGTTCACGTTCTTTCCTGCTCTTCCTTGGGCTCCTCTTGCCTTCATTCCCCATGACTGGAAGAGCAAAGGGGGTTTAAATGACATTTAATGAAATTGGGCCTAGGAACCAGTGTTTGATGGCTGTGAGCTCCCTCACCTCAGAGAAGAAACAGCTTGATACTCATGAGGGTGTTGATGGCGATGCTCTTTGCCAGCAGGACTCTCAAACCCAGCACAGCCATGGACAGCATGTTCACTCTCTGCCCTTCAGCATCTGCTCAGGGACCAGAAAAGAGCAGAGAGATCATGGTCTGGGTGTTGATGTTGTGATCTTGGCAGGAAGTGGGACAATGCCCAGGGGATGGTCTCAGGGAAAGGAAGAGCAGCAAAGGAACAGAGGATGGAGAACATGGCAACAACAGGGAGCCCAGGGTCTGTCTCTGCTGCTTTTGGCTTCCTGGGGCTTGTGTGTAACTGCAGGAGCAGCCTTGGAACAGCAGCTTGTGTCTGGTGAATGTGTTGTGTTGTGCCTCCTGTGGGCTGGAGAAAATCCATTTCCATGCCTTTATCCCCCAAACAGCAATGGAACTTCCCCACCTGTTTGGGTAACTCACCTTGTGCTGAGGGCTCTGTGCTGTTGCAAGCCCTCTTACTGGCCCCTTCAGGCCCTTGAATGACCTTCAGGAGTATAAAAACAATCCCACAAAATAAAATCTATTTAATGAAAATATCTCCAAATCATACCACACTCTTAACTTTTTCTTGGTGGTGGAAAGGCTGTTCCAAGTTGTGCTGCAGGAGGTTTGCTGCTACAGGGTGAAATATTTAGTCATAAGGAAATTCACATTTTAAACAAGTAAATTGTGTCTTCCCTCTTCCTCCCAAAGTTATTAAACAGATGAAACAATTTCTTTCAGATGCTTTGAGACATCTTTCATCTCTCCCTGCTGAAATACCAAATGTGTTTCTCATTTCTGCTGACTGGTCAAGGCAGTGCTCAGTAGCAGGAGAACACCAAGCACCACAGGACACTGTCCCTAGAAATATGTTGCACCTGTGCCACCAAACTGTACCTGGCAGAATTGTTACCACGTTGCTGTCGAACTTGTCCGTGCACATCACCTCTGTTGTCGAAGCAGATGTGTTCTGTTCCATAGTGGACATCTCCAAGTTCTTTGTATAGAAAGTCGTTGGCAAAGGTGTTGTTTTCCAGTGGTGGTTAAATCTTCTGATTTAGTTGTTTTCTCCACTTCTAGAATAGAAGATTTTTGGACTGTAGGTAAAAAACCCCATGGTTTGGACAGGATTGATTTTATTGCAGGCTTACCTGAGTGCTGAATGAGCGAAAATTCACATGTACTCCAGCTGTGACTAATTTGTAACATTCTCATTTACTGTCTTTGATGTCATTACTCCTTGCCAATAGAGGTGCCAGTAACAAAAGATAATTGTTTTAACTTGCAGCCAGCTGTCTTACAAGAAAAGTGTTGGTGTCAAAAGAATTTAGTAGCCAACAAATTATTGTCATGCCATGATTTCTTTTTTAAACAAAATATCTTTGCCTCTAGATCAGGCCATTTATGGAGAATCAATGGCAATCACGAAAAACAATATCAGCACTTAACTCAGATTAACAATTTGAATTAGAGTAAAAACATGGAACTGACAGGGATCCTCCAGCAGCATTCCTTTCCCAAAAGGTCTCAGCTTATGAAAGGCTGTCAGACACATCCACTAATATTTACATGTTTGCTTTGACAGGAGCACCCTGAGGAGTCTCTTGGGTAAAGAGAGGTGCTTGAGGCTTTTCATTTTGCATGGTGTCTGCCTTGCAGGTGGGTCAAAAGATCCCTCAGGTCTAACATTTTGTTCATCCCGGGGTACTGATGGAACTTTGTCAAGGGGCTCTGATTTTACCCCCTTCCCCATCAGCCCCATGGCACTGCTGAGGAACTGAGGTGAAAGGCAAATGGTGCTGTGCCACAACTTCATGGGTCAGCTCTCCTGACCAAACAGGCAGAACTACACACTTGTCCACACCTACAGCAACCAGACACTCAACAGAAACCAAACATTTCCTTCCCAGGTGTTGTACCATGGCTGGCCAGAGCCTGTCAGTCCTGTGCATTCTGTGTTCTCTGAGAAGACCTTGAAAGGCTTTTCATGTGGTCTCCTCTCCAGGCTTTCCAATCAGCCAGAATACAAACAAGCTGCTTCTCTGCAATAGTTCCCTGGGCAAGATCTTCAGCAAGAAAGAATGTACACAGTGCAATTATATTTCAGAGAGCAGAAGATTTGTTTTACATGAGCCCAGAAACATCACCCGAGTCCATCTACTTTGAATTTTGTAACAATCCAGCCATGTGAGAATTTAAGCCCAAGGCTATTTAACCTCCTTCCTCCTGTGTCCCCAGGGCAGTGGAATCACTTACCTGGGGACACTGTCAGTGTGGTGCCCATGTCAAACCAGAACTTCTCAAAGCAGGCAGTTCCAGATCTGTCTCAAAACTCCTCAGCACTGTGAGCTCTTCCCTGAGATCTGCAGTCCTGCCCCAAGTCACTCAGTGCAAGTCCACTGCAGAATTGGACCCTTGACAGCAAATTTGAGCCAGAGTGCTGCCCAGACTGGGAATAAATTATCCCATGCTAAGCAGTGCCCTGCTGGTGTTTGGGGATCATGGAATAATGGTGCTATGCAGAGTCAGCCCAGCTGTTCCTGGGAAAACTTTCTGAGCAGATCCAAGCTGCTGATTTGGCTTGAGAGCCTGGCTGGAGTGAGAGTGCACTCAAGGGATTATTTTAGATGAAAATCCTTACAGTGAACCCAAACCATTAAATTCCTTTTTCCTCCCCCACCTTAATTTTGAATGAAATTTCAGAAATAAAGAAATGTCACTTACTTGGTAGAACTGTGAGAGTTGTCCCTGGTCCAGTTATTACATCCTTCCACACTACTAAGACTCATTCCAATAACTCACTTTTTCTTTATGGTGTTTAAAAGTTTTCTAATTTAAGAGATGGGGAGTTAGGTTGGCTAATTATCCAGGGTGCAAGTCCATGAGAAAATCCAAAGGTAGATTTATTTTGTAAACTGGAAAGGAAAAAAAAATTTACTTGAAGTGTTCAATGATTTCAGTTGGCATGAGTACAGAATTTCTGAATTCTCCCTTTCTTCCACCTTTTACAACCTTCATGGGCTTTTTATGGATCCATGATAAATGCAAATATAAAAAGCATGTTCTACTTCTCTTCTTAAACATTACAGTCACCTCTCTCCTTTCTTTCCAAAATATCTCACCTTTTTTTCTCTCTTACTGTTTTTGTACAGGTCCCTCTGTTGTTTATATCATTGTGGTATCCCTAGCCCAAACACAGTGATATATTTCATAGCAAAAACTGTTCCACTGCACAGAATTTTGGATTATACAGGCAGTCACATGACTTCTTCTGTGGGTTTACACCCAATGTACCACCTGATAAAACCACATATGGCTTTCAAGGAAGTATCTCAAATAATATCAGAAAGGTTGAGCTGTAAACAAGAACTTTTCATAACACCTCTGGAAAGTCTGAAGGAGTTAATCTGGATAGAAAGAAGGAAAAACTATCAGTACTTGTTTGTTATTTGAAAGTATTTCTGAAAATTCTTCTGACTTGCAGGAAGCTGTCCACTTTTTCCCCTTTGTTTCATGCTCAGATGCAGGAGGAATGTGCCCTCTGGGCTCTTAGAATTGGTGCCTGAGGATCATTTAGTACATTAGGAAGTCTTTATGGTGTTTTAGGTAAGAGGAGAAAGTAGGCAAAATGATTGTTCTTTGTGGTGTAGAGGCACTGAAACCTTGGGAGTGAGGATCAAAGAGTGAAGGAGTGTGTTGATATTGCACAGCCTGGTTTTTGGTAGCAGGGTGGGGCCACAGAAGTGGCTTCTGTCAGAAGCTGCTAGAAGCTTCCCCCATGTCTGACAGAGCCAATCTGTGATGGCTCTGAAGATGGACATGCTGGTGGCCCAATTAGAGAGGCTGGTAACACCTCTACATAAGTGTGATGACATATTAAGGAAAAAAATCAACTTTTCCCCAGGGGCAGGGAGGCACTGTGGCCCCCACTGTGGCAGCTGCCATGCTGGTGCAGCCTGTGGTGAGCCTTGCCTGCCTGGCTGGCCCTGGGTGACCCCCATGCTGCAGGTGAACGGGCAGGGGCAGGGGCTGTGGTTCCCCTTTCTGGCTCCCTGCATGAGGAGAGGCATTAAAATCACCAGCAGTGGCCACTGCCCGTGCAATGGCAGCGGGGCTGCATGGCCGGGCAGGGAAAGCGTGGGGAGCCATGTGGAACCTAGACAAGATCAAATTATCGGTGCTGCAGGATCTTGCAAGAATCTTTGAATTGGTGGAACTTGTTGGCAATGGTACCTACAAGCACTAGTTTTTTTCCTAGTCAGAAAGAGGAAGAAGTGAGGACATGTAAGGAAAAACACCATGGTGGCACCAAAGTCAGTGAAAAGAAAGAGGGGGAGGAAGTTTTCCAAGCATGAGAGCCAAAATTTCTCTGCAACCCTTGGTGAGGACTATGGTGAAACAAACTGTCCCCCTGTAATCCATGAAGTCCACGGTGGATGCAGAGATCCATTTGCAGCCCATGAGAGAAATGCTCATGCCAGAGAGGGTGGATGCCAAAGAAAGCTGTGACCAGTGGGAGGCTGAATATAGAGAGAGAGGAGCCCTGTTTCTAGAGACAGAGAGAGAGAGCCCTTGCTACCAAACTAGAGCAGCCTGTCCTTAGAGGACTGCACGCTGTGGTGGGTGACCCACACCACAGCAGTTTTGGAAAGACTGTTTGCCTGTAGGAAGGACCCCATGGCATAGCAGAGAAAAGATTCCTCTCCCTCAGTGATCAGAAAAAGATACTGGGTGACAAACTGACCAAAACCCCCATGCTCTGTCTCCCTGCATTGTCAGTGGGAAGGAGGGAGGAGTTGAGGGGCAAAAGGGTGTTTTAAAGGCTTCTTTTACTTCTTATCATCATCCCCTCTGTTTAAATAACCTTACTTTGTACCATTAAATTTGAACCAGTTTTGCCCTTAGAGTATTTTTTCTCCCAGTCCTTAACTCATGAGCCCTTTTGTTAATTGTTTTCCTTCTGCTCTGCCCAATTGCAGCAGTAGAGGGTAAGCAAATTATTTTTGTGGCCTGGCGTTTAGCCAGGACAAGGAGGTGTTGCACATTGGCCAAATCCTTCATGAGAATAAAGTTCTGCATCATTAACCCTATCTGGACCTTGATGGCCAGAGACAGGCTCAGCCTTTGAGACTGCAGTTTCAAGAGCCCATTCCTGCCTTTTCTAACAAAGGAGAGGCTCATTGAGTCTGTGCCCATCATGATGGGAAATGAAGGTTCTCATGATGACAAAGGCTGGGAGCTTCTGGCACCAAAGGGAAGGCTCTTGCTTCACATAAAGATTTGCAGCCACAGAGTAGACTCAGAGCTGTCCTAGCTAATGAGCTGGGAGCTCTCTCAAATGAGGTGTCCAAGCCCACCACTCCTGAGCCACAGAGGAAAACCAGAAAAGTGGTGAGTGATAGCAATGGAATGCCCTGTGCTGCTGGACCAGCCACCACCTTGCCATTGACTTGAACTGGGGACACTTTCAAAAGACTTGCAAAACTTATTGCAACTGCAGTCTATTACCCTTACTTCTCTTCCTTGTGGTGCTAAAGACAGGGCAATGGGAGACCTGGCAAGCAGCAGGATGGCTCTGGGAATGATGCCTTAGAAACCTAGAAATAAAACAACACACTTTTGAGACAGTATTAGTATAGGAGGTAACATACAGACTCATATTTATTGGAGGCCTCCAAGGGACAGATATGAAAAAATGCCACCCCTCAAAGAGTGAATACAGTTCTGTAAGTTCTAAATGTTTGCTGCAGTGCAGGTCAGGGCACATAGCCTGGGCTTCTCTCCAGGAGAGGATCCTGGGCTGAGTTGGGTTGGACTGGAAGGGCCCATAAAGATCATCCACTTCCAATCCCTCTAACATGGGCAGGGACACCTTCCGCTATCCCAGATTGCTCCAAGGACAGTCCATCTTGGCCTTGGACACTTCAGGGATGGGGAGGCTCTGGCCAATATGTGCCAGGGCATCATCAGTCCCACTGCCCAGAATTTCTTCCCAATATCCCATCTAACCCTGCCCTCTGGCAGTGGGAAGCCATTCTGCCATGTCCTGTCACTCCAGGCACTTTTCCAAAGTCCCTCTCCAGCTCTCTTGAAGTCCCTTAGGCACTGAAAGGGGCTCTGAGGTCTCCCCAGAATCTTCTCTGCAGGCTGGGAATCCCCAGCTCTCTCAGCCTTTGAGTTCTAACTCTGTCGGCTGGAGGCAGAACTGTGGGATCATGGAGATGTGGTGGGAGACCTTCCAGGAGCACTGCAGTCTCTGAAGCCAGGCTTCAGGGAAGACAGGCTGGGAAGGCAAGGGGTGGGCATTGTCCTTTCTCTGAGACAACAGCTGGAATTTGTGCTTTGGGGTGCACAATGAGCCAGCTGACCACAGATGGGTCAGGATTAGAGGCCACATCAGCAGCAGGGACACTCTGGTGGGTGGCTACTACACATCACCTGATGGAGAAGAAAAAGGTGAGGCCTTCTTACAACAAATGAGACATTTTTTGGCTCCGTTCCTCATGGGGTGCTTGAAGCGTGTCAGGTGCCTGATGGCAGGGCAGCACAGGTGAGCACACACACTCAGGAGTTTACTGCAGTGTGCTGATGCAAACCTGCTGACACAGGTGGCTAGAGAGCAGGACCTCTACCTGCCAGTGAGGAAGAATTGCTGAGGCATGTGAGGTGGCTGGGGCAGCCTTGGCTGCAGTGACCATGCACTGTTTGAGCTGAGGATCCGGGGAGAAGAGAGCAATGCAAAACCAGGACTGGAGCCCTGGGCTTCAGGAGAGAAGAATCTGGGCTCTTCAGGGAATCTTCTGGGAGGAATCCCATGAGTTATGATTCTGGACAGAGGAGGGATCTAGGAGATCTGCTCATTTTCAGAGATTAGCTCCTTGAACCTCATGAATGAGGTTCTCTTGATGAAGCAGTAAGTCAAGCATTGTGTCAGAAGGCCAGAATGATGAGCAAAGAGCTCCTGAATAAATTCATACAGGGTAAAAGCAAAGCAACTATAAGTGCTTCTTCAGCCCCACTTCTGATATTGATAGCTAAGAGATTCCTATTGGGAAATGCCATTTCTGGTCTCCAAGTCTTGTTCTTCATTCATCTGTTCCTGGCCATTGTTGGATCTGAAGTTAAAAAGATCCTTGGTTTTCCCAAAGCCTCCTTTGTGCTCTGAGACAAGGAGAAGAACATAATGCTGAGCTAAAATGGAAACATATAAATACAGAAGGTTCCTGCCCACTTGTTCAACTGGAGCTGGTGATCAAATGTTTAAAATTATCTGTTTGCAAGAGCTGAGAACTCAGGGTGAATTGTGAAGAAATTGATTTTGGAAAAAAAAGGAAAGTTTTCCTGCAGTTAGAGTAATTCTGGGAATCTAATTGGTGTATGTGCACAGAGTTGTCTGAGGAAAAACAGATGAGGTAGGGCCACCATGTTTCCCCCTTCAAGAGAAGGGAGGGAGACAGTTTGTGTGTGGTGGTTCAGTTGTTTTCAGTCCCTGTGGTGTATAGCCCACACTGTGCTAGACAGTTCTACAAAAACATCTGGAGGTTTTTTTCAGTGCCAGGTGATGTCTCCTCTTTCATGTGTTTGAGGAGCTCCCTTTTGTTTTTCTGTGCCTCTACACAGCTCTACTTCTGAGCATCTAACACTGTTCCAGAGGATTCCCTACATTAAAGATAACATTATCATCCTTGCTGTGTTTGGCAGATTGAGTAGTTATTATTAATGTAATTGAAATATTGCCCCCATTTGTATTTGGGGAGAAGTCAATCAAGCTTGAGAACTTTATTTTCATTCTATATCCTCTAAGCGCTTCTGGACCTTCTTTAAGCACATCTGTCCTTAAAGCCTATTTCCATGTCAAAGAACAAAAATCTGTTTGCATTTAGAAATTGTTCCAAAAATATTTTGGTTCAGCAGATGACAGTCTTTGTATTAATGACCAAAATATACCTATTTACTCAGCTATTTAATTTTAATATTTCTCAGTTGAGTTCCATTTTTATAAGGGTCATATGAGTTTTTGTCCCAATTAGATCAGCATTTTTTCCCCTTAATTATTTTTAATCTTCTGAACTGATTAATTTACCACTGAGTTAGCCAATATTAGGAGTTTTGATTTATTTGTATGTGCTTTTCAGTGAGTTTCTATGTGGGGAACATCTGGTTATAGCTGACTGAAATTGGCTTTTACTTTGATTTTTATCTTACTTTAGTCATTTGGAATAATAGTAGCCTGGAACTGTGGAGCATTTTCCTAATCTTCAGATGCAGTTCTAATACACAAAAAACAAACAGTATGATTTCATCCTGTTTGCACGGTTGCTGTTCCCAAGGATAGAGGTGTGTTTCTCATTTTTAATCAATGCTTATAACAGCAATGCTCTTTCCTGTTGCTAACAGGGAATGGTAATTGGAACTGGTAATGTTCATCTGCTGTTCCCATGAGCGCGTCAATTTTTTTTCTCTTCCTTGTTGCTTGAGTCCTGCAGGAAAGCTGGGGAATGTGCTGATGTGATGTTTCCAGTCGGTTCAACCACTGGCATGAAGAAGAGAACAAGCCCTAAACACTTCACAACAGGCCTGGGCACACACAGGTGCCTCTCACATCCCCTACCCTGGCTGGCAAATCTTCCCAGAGCAGTGAGACCTCACCCTGCTCCTCACTGAGATCTCCCAGGCAGTTAAACAGCCCCTTTCCTTTTGAGTGGCCACAGAGACACATCTGTGCTCACAGCCCTCCACAAGCCTCACATGCTTGCATTTCTTTGCTTTAAAACCTCAGTTCTGTTTTTCTTTTTTCTATCAATGTCCTGGAACAGTGTCTTGGTATGAAAGATAGATGTCTGCCATAGGAGGTGGGAGCCTCGCTTGGAATGGAGAATATGACCCCTGTCCCTCTGAATTATTATAACTTTGAAATTAAGGGGCTTTCAGGCAATAAGATGGGAAAAGGAACACCACTTCTTTACCAGTACATGTGTGCATAACAAGGCAAACAAACACCATCACTGGCAGTAGCACCAAACAGAGCCAGAGCCCAGTCCCAGCTGCTCTCGGCTGCAGGCACTTTCCCCTTGGGTGCAGTTCCAGGCACAGCCAGCAGGGGCGCTGCTGGCTCCCGGCCGGGCAGGGCAATGCGGTGATTGCCCTGCAGGGGGCGCTGTGGAGCGAGCTCGGCCGCGTCTCCCTCACGCGGTAATGGCGGCTCGGGCAGGGGAGGAGAGGGGAGGTGACTCCCTTTGCAAAACTCACCGGGAGCAGCCGGTCTCAGTGCCACTCTGGGTGGCAAAATGTGCTGTAGCAGGAACCTCGGAGTGGCGAGCTGGAACCACAGAGGTGAGCAGACCCGGGTGGCAAAATCTCTGAAGCTCTATCTGGAACCATAGGGGTTGGGTGGGCAAAGGGTGTTGAGTTAAAGTGTAGCAGAAAGGCCTAAGCAGCAGCAGAAAACAGCAGGGCTGGGCAGTGGTAGCCGGCCTCTCACAAGGAGTGTGGGACCTTCCCTCCCTGAAGGGAGAAGAGTTGAGGGTCCCAGGCTTTCCCCAAGGCACTCAAGCAGATGGGGAGGGTCCCTCCCAGTGAGATCCGGTGTAGAAATGTCCCAGTTTGGGTCAGAGAAGCAGTGAAATCCAAAACTCTGCCGTGACAGTGAATTTACCCCAGAGCAGCAGCCCAGCACCAAGATCACAACCATCTCTCCTCTGATCCCAGAGACAGAGAGACAGAGAGCCCCAAGCCCAGCCCCTGGTCCCCATCTCAGTCTCACGGTATCTCTGCACTTCCCCAGAGAAAGCCCCTCAGCTAAGAGATTGCAGCCAGCTGCAGCCCTTCCCTCCTCCTCCCCATCCTGGCCACATCTTTTCTCTCCTAAGTGTCATCGCTCCTATCTCTTAGGCAACAAATGGGACAAAATTTCCCTGAGAGGAAGAGAAAAAAAAGGGAAAATACCTAACCTCCAACAGGAGGAAATGAGAACAGAGGGAGTCCCCCTTTCCTCTACAAATGGGTCCCTAGGCAGGTGAGAACACATTTTGGAGGTAGTTTGTGCTTGGGTGTTGGAATTCTTCCTTCAGCCCTTGCTGAGAGGTTGACAGTTTCCAAAAGAAACTATCCTGGCCCTTCCAGCATAATGCTCCTTGCTCCCTGAAAAATCTCTATTTGTATTTTAACAAAAAATTATTCTTCTTAGAGGGGAGGGCAGGTAGAGAAACAGCTGACCTTCGCTCTTAGAACATACAGCAAATTCCTTCACACAATTACCAGAGGCTGTGTCCAAGGTTTTATTGATGGAAAGTTGGTTCTGGGATATATCTGTCAAGAAGGCAACTTTTCTCTTACAGACTGTAATGGGAATTACCTTCTTCGCTGGACAGAAACATCCCACCCCAACTTTCTAACAAAACAGAGGAAAGTTCCTGGTGATGGATTCCCTGGAGACACTACAGGTGATCACAGAAAAGTACATACTGAAGGTGAAACAGTAAGTCACAATTTCAGCTATGGAGAGGACAATCAAAAGCACTGATTTGAAAAGTGAGCTGGAATAGCTGCTCGGGAAGTCCCTGGGCTGCTGACACCTACAAGAAAAGAGGGTGACAAAAGAAATCAAGTGGCATTTATCTTTGTGCTTGTAGCCTTTGCCAGACAGATGACACTGGCCTGACTTGCAGTGCTGTGTTGAATGGCTCTGAGATTAATCTGCATCAATCCTTCCTTAGACCCTGTGGGAAGATGACTGGGGACCTTGTGGACAGGAACTGGGGATACAATTAGAAGAAATTGAGGAGTTGTACTGGCATCTTAACAGGAGTTGTAACAGTATGGAAATGACTGGGTGAATCACAGTTGCTGCTCCCTGGATGGAATGCAGTTGGCATGACTGGAAACTTATTCCACCACGATTCCCCCCCACACACCTGCTATAGGGAGTGGAATGGAGGGTGGGGCAGACAGAGGGGAGGCACCATGGCCAGGCTCTGCTGGAATCCTTGCAGGGAGGGGAACTTGATGCTATTTTGTACTGATAAACTGCATTCCACCTGTCAACCACCAGAGACAGGGGAAGTCATCCTCCTGCCGAGTCAGTGGAGAAATCACTCTCCTTAGATGAACTTGCTTCATTAAAGCCTAATAATAATAATAATAATAATAATGATAATAATAATATTTATGTACCCCTCCATCCCAAAGTTACCCACCCCTGAGGTATGACCTCCCCTCACTGAGCACATGCTCTGTGTTCATTTTGGCTGTATCTTTAAAAGCAAAGCAAGAGACTTTTACACTCATCGGTAACATAGGAATGCATGACTAGAGTCACTCAAGCCCCACATAAACACAAAGAAATAGTATAAAAGTGGAGAATGGGGGAGATGTTAGGGAAGACAGTATTATAACTGCTGGGATCAGTTTGGGCTGAACCTGTCTTCTCCCCCATAGGGACACCTATTGGGTAAGAATCATCCTCTGTGTGCACTGAACATTTTATTGGAGATTTGAGCTTGTCTGTGCATTCCTTCCCATTAAGGGTTGAGGAAACCTCCTGTTTACATGTGACAGAGCCAAAGGTGGGAACTGGGGCAAAGCCTGGGGACAGCTGCCTGACCCTCTGGCATCTGTAGCTCCTGGATGGGATGCCTTGGGCACTGTGCTCAGGAACACAAGCCCAGGGATGCATTTGCACAGGTCTCCTTATGTCTTCCATGAAAGCCTACACTACTAAAGAAAGAAATGAATGCTCAGTGCTCAAAAGAAGAACAGCTGTGTTTATTCACATGGAGTCAGAGCTGGGAGTGCAGAGAAGGAGTTTTCATTGTGTCCTGGGAAAGTCCATCTTAGCAGTGCAGTTCCTGGTGCAGTGCCACTCTTTCTCAGATACAATTAATTGACTATTGTTATGTATTCCTGCAATGTTATTGTGAGACTCCCTAAACATCATGAAGTACCCAAATGCAGTTGAGTTCTGCGAAAAGAATTATGCAACATAGTTCCTTGCACATTGGAGAAACAAAATAGAGATCACTGATGGGTGGAATGAGGAGCAGAAGAGGCCTTGAGTCTGTGTGAGCACTGCTCAGCAATAACTCAGACATCCCTGAATTACTAACACTTTTTCCAGCATAGATTCAAAACATGGTCCCATTCTAGCTATTATTTATGAAGAAAATTAACTCTACTCCCCCCACCTTTCTCCTGTCCCTTTTCCCATCTCTGCCCCTGCCTGTCCCTCTCCTCTCCTGGTCTGTGCTC
Source organism: Muscicapa striata striata (assembly GCA_030060385.1). Taxonomy (NCBI): domain Eukaryota; kingdom Metazoa; phylum Chordata; class Aves; order Passeriformes; family Muscicapidae; genus Muscicapa; species Muscicapa striata. The sequence goes on from JAREIS010001536.1 coordinate 22,621, forward strand.
CTGCCTGGCTGCAGAGTACTGGAGTGGAGCCACCCTTGAGTGTTTAGTCTTTGCTCCAAGGTATTCTGAGCTGGGAAGACCTGATGTAGTCTGGGCATTCAGAACAACGAACACTGAGGTAAAATCTGAGTCTCAGTCAGGACTCATTCTTCTAAGCATCAGTATTGCAATCAGGAAGGATGAGGATATAGGAAGGAGGGGCTAGAGGTGCTGTAGAGACCAAAGCAGATATTCCCCAGCTGCCCAAGGCTGAAATTCAAGGTTTATCCCTTTCAGCTGGTGGGGATTGGTGCAAATATTGGCTCTGCAGACAGTGCAGGACCCCAAACAAAAGCAAGTGGATATGGCCTGAAAAAACCTGTGACCCCATGGAGAGCTTCCACTGGAGCAGGCTCCTGACAGGAGCTGTGCTCCCATGCAGTGAGTACCCAGAACAGAGAAGGTTTTCTGGCAGAGCCTGTGTCTCACAAAGGAACCACAGTGCCACAGTCTGTTCCTGAAGGGCTGCACTCCAGGGATTGGACCCATCCTGGATATGTTTTGAGGAACTGCAGCCAAATGGAAGAAGTTCACTGCATTGGGGAAATTCATGAAGGAATGTCATCCACACTGAAGCAGGAGAAGAGAATAAGAAGGAAGAAATGGTAGAGAAAACATGTTTTGAAGTGATTGTAAGCGACATTCCCCATCCCTGTGCAGTGATCAGGTGGAGGAGATGTTTCATGATTTGTTCTTATTTCTCACTAACCTATATTGATTTGATTAGCAATGACATAAATTCAATTCCCCAGGTCCATGTGTTTGACCATGATGGCACTGCTGGGACTTATCTCTGTCCTTATCTGGACCAACAAGCCTTAATTGCATATTTTTCTTCATGTCCTGTAGAGGAGTGCACTGAGAGAGCAGCTTGCTGAGCACCTGGAGGACAACCAAACTCATCACACCTTCTCAACTCCTTCTTCCTCACCAGGTGCTCTGTAGCAGCCACCCAGGGCAATGTCATCCCTGCTGATCTGCCTTTGCTAAACAGCCTGGCTCCATCCCCCACAGCACTCTGGCAGCTACAGCAACACATCTCCATCATCCCATGGCTCTGCAGCCAAGGCACAGAGGAAAAATGAGGCCGTGCTGGACAGGAGCCCAGGCAACGTGCACTGAACCTGCACTTGCCCAAACAGCCTGGGCAGTTCCCAGAACAGATCCTCCTGCACCATAAATGGCAGCAGCCCTTCTCCCAGCCCTCCCTGCAGTGCCTTTTAGTGCCACCAAGCCAGAGGGATGTTTCCTGCACCTGCCATTGCCTGACAAGAGCCCTGGGGAGCAGCTGCTAGAAGGAAATGCTGAGAGATCTGTCTTCCACATCTGTTGGTTTTTGATCCATTCTGCTACAGAGCTGCTCCAGGGTGAGTTGTCCTCTGCAGTAATACGTTGCTGCATCCTCTTGCTTTACTGCCCGGATTTTCAGTGGAAATGTTTTCGCTGTCCTTGCCTCTTGTATCGTAAAGCGATCTCGGAAACCTGCTCCGTAGATACGATCCTTGTAAATCCATTCCAGAGCGCCGCTTGGGCTCTGACGGTACCAGGAATGGTGGAGTACCACATGTAACCCCCCTCCATGCGGCACGGGATGGTGACTTCATTTCCCTCTAGCACGGTCAGTTCTTTGTCCTGCAACAAAGTGGCTGCACCAGCGAGCGAGACAGCTGCAGAGAGCAAGAATAAGCCACAGTCACTGCAAGATTCAGCACAGCTTAGGGCAATGCTGGTGGGGCTTTGGACTGGCACTGCACCAGTGGGAGGACAAAATCCTCCTCTTTGAAGCCAGCTGACACTGATGGGCAGAGCTGGTAGCAGCTATCAAGGCTCAGAAGGAAGGAGATACCACATCTCCCTCCCTCCTTTTCCCTGTCAGACAGGAAGCTTTTTCTGATTTTTCCCAAAGAAGCAGGAAGCATTCCCAATATGGGTTGACAAATCCCTTTGTCCTTGCCAAGACAGGATGGTGAGGAACCCACTCTGCTGTCCCTGAAAGTGCTCCAGATGAGCCCAGCAGAGACAAAGGCCTGTCACAGGCCATGGGGCTTGTGCCCTGTGCTGCCATCCTGCAGCTGGTGTGTGCCAGAGGGGCCGCAGTGCCCCAGGAGCAGAGTGTCCAGTGCCAGGGCAAAGCGCTGGGCCCCAAGGGCTGAGTGCAGCAGGGAGGTGCCCTGCGTGTGCCCAGGCTGCAGAGGAGGCAGCTTGGATGGAGGTGACGAGCTCACAGGCACCAGAGGAGCAGGGCTGCTCTCAGCGTGCTCCACAGGCACGGCTGGGCAGCTGGAGCCAGGGAACAGGGGTGGCTGCAAGCGCCCAGCACAGCTCCCAGAGCCGTGCAGAGCACAGGGCTCAGCTCCTGGGGCCAGCAGCCCTTCCCTGCACTTACCTACAATGGGCAAGAAGCCCACGCACAGGGCACTCCACATGGCCAGGCCCGCTCTGGCTCGCCTCTCTCCACCTTCTCTGTGCCTGCACAACAGCTCTGCCCACACCTGCCCTGCCTGCGCCTCTGGCACTGCTCTCAGGGCCAGTCCCTGCTGCTCCCTCCCTCTGGCTGTGACAGCACTGAGGGTGGGGCAGGAGGGGCAGGAGGGGCAGAACTTGAAGCTCTCTGTGCTTTCCTGGCTGTCTCTCACTCCATGTGGTCCCCGTCTTTCTTTCAAGCCCTCTCCATATTCACACATTTTCTTTCACCCTGTGAAAGTCCCTCAGGCTCGGTTTGGAGCAGGTCAGAGGGAACACTAAATTGGGTAATAACCATTCCTAAACCACAACAGCCTTATTTGGCATCCAGTGTGGGGCATGAAGGGTTGAGATAAGAACAGATCTGCCCAGGGTGTGTTGGAAATAAATCTGATCTAAACATTAGCTGTGTTATATATGGAGCCACTTGTGGCTGCTTGGGCTGTTCCTGTGGCTGTGGTACCTAACATTGTGTATGTTCCTAGAGGTGTCCCTCAGGATAATATTGTGCAGGGATGTGGGCATTGACAAGAGGGTTGGGAAGAGGACAGAAACCCTCAACCTCTGGAGGTGACTCCTGTCAAATGTTAGAGAAAGATGTTCTCCCAATGATGATCTAGCAGTGCTCCCAAGCAGGTGGTACACTATGGCCAGAGACTCTATTTGTCATCAAAATAAAACTGTATGTACAAAATGCTTGTTAGAGGTGCCCATTGATGAAGGCTGGAATGTTTCTACTCTGTCTCCTTGCAGGTTATGTTTCAATACAGGCTGCAAAAGAGGAAGTGCCCTGATTGTGGGAGGCTTTGGCATAGCCATTAATCAACTAATGCTCTCCCTACAGAAATGACAGAGTTGGCATCTATTTTCAAAGCTGTGCTTTGGAAAGACAGACATTCCCAGGAGCTCTGCACTCCCCAGGCCTGAAGAGATTTGCAGGGGAAGATCAGGTTCCCAACACTTGACTTCAGACCGTATCTGCTGCCTGAAATATAAGGGAGAGAGAGAAAGAGAACTTGTCCTTACAGTCAGATAATTAGCCATCCTCCTAACGTGTTTCTGTGATGGATATGCCCTTTTCAGCTCTCTGTTGCTTCTCCTGATTTCTTCTGCATCTTTAAGTGGGTGACTTGCTTATGGGAGGTTTTCAGAAATGCAAGAATGGAGATGTCCTGAATCAACCCCACGTAGTCCTTCCTGCACCCACTCAGGGCACACATCACTCACTGCATCCTGAATGAGATCCACATCAAACCAAGTCTGTAGCTGAATTAACCTGCACATTGTGCTGCTCACTTGGGTGTGCCTTGGGCTTCCTCCTCTCATTTTCTACACACCACTTTTCATTAGCAGGATTCTCCTCCCCTGCAGGGAGTATTTCCTGACATTTGGAAAAGAGAAATGCTTCCCACAGAATTCAGCAAAATCCATAGTCTCTCACTGATGAATTCAAGGCACAATCTGACAGAAAATACCATTCTGATCCCAAGTCAGCAATGGGGACTCACTAAGATATTGAGCCTGATCTCGACATAACCCAGGCAGGAAGGCCAAGTGTGAGACTGCTGCAGTATTTGAGATTGAGATTCCTAAGGAATTCTGAAAGCAGTGCTGCAAGTGCTTCCCATATTCTACTCCATTTCTCCTGTTACAAAAAATTTCCAGGCCTAAGCCTGCTTTAGTTTGAAGTTTCAAATGAAGCTTCTCTGAATCTCACTGGAGTTTTTCAGCTCTTTCACACTCTTGATCCCTGATTTTCGGAGGCCTCTGGATCACTTAGCAAGAGTTTCCAACTGCACCTGCTGGCAAGGCCAGAATGCAAATGAAGAGCTAAGAAGTTTAATTTGTGGCATGTGCACACACAACACTTCTTGTGGGGTTTGGGTGGTTTATTTGGTTGTTATAGGTTCTTTTTTTGGTTTTTTTCTCCTGTTTGAGCTATTTCCTGGATTTCATGAACCAAAAATGTTGTGAAAATAATGAACACTTTGGCCAGAAGATGTCAGGAGAGATCAGAGAAAGAAGTTCAGATTACATCAATAGATGTAATTTTACCAGGAACCATTTAGTATTTCGGAACACAAAAAAGCAGGTCAGATTATACCCAGCAGATGCAGGAATATGATTATTACATTGTATTTTTAATGCTGTATAATACAGGAGAAGGACTCAGGGTTGCAAAAAGCTCTTTAATATTGCCCATTCTCATGGATATCTTCCCATGTACCCTCTTGGAGAGAGTTTTATTCTTTCAGGATGCTTTTAATGTTCTCTGCCACAGGAGAGAGCTCTCACCATTTTGACTTGCTCAGCAGGGCAGATGTCAGATACCACACTCTATGTGTCAGACTCACCAGGGGGAGGAAAAATAAATGTGTTAGAGTGTGAAAATTTTCCTAAAATTACATTAGAAGTTTTATTGAACTTTACCTAGTGGGTGGTCTTCTCATTGAAACTGTGGGAAAAAACCAAAAAGTCTCTAACAGCATTTTTTATTGCTAGAGAATGAAGGCATTACTTTATTTTGGCCAGGATGTGCAACAGAAATCATTTCATTCACACACTGCATGGGTTGTGCAGAGAAAATCCTTCCATCACACAAGGGTTTCGCTGGATTTTTCTCCTGCATCTACAGTCAAAACTCAGTGAAATTCATTGGTTCAGTTCACTGTTAACTGGTCCCAAGTTACACAGTTTGTAGTATTTGATTTCCTATTGATCCCTTCACCTTCAATATTATTTTAGTTTTCATTCTTTGTTCTCTCCCTCTCTTTTCCCAGACCTGGTATCTCTGACCATGCCAGGGGTGATGTTTGGAGTTGATGTTCATTAATGGTTGTTATCTTTTGTGTATCTTCTGTGCTTCTGCTGAGATGTTCAGCTCAGGGCTGCAGTGCTGAAACAGTCCTTTGAAAAGAAACTTCAGTTCCTTTCCCCCTGGGCAAAGGTGAACAAAACCTCTGACTAAAGGTTTTTAAAGAAGTTTTAAACTTCTTATCATTTCTCTGTATGAGAAAGGTATCACAGAAATGCAGAACGATTGAGGTTGGAAGAAACCTCTGGAGGTGATTGGGTCTCCCCTGCTCTGGGGGAGTGTCTGGAGCTGTTTGCCAAGGACCATGTCCAGGTGGCTTTTGAATATCTCCAGGGACAGTGGCTCAGCCTCTGGAGATTTTCAAAGGCTGTCTGAGAACAATCAAACATGGACACAAATGAATCTGCTGGAGAATAGAGGTAGTACTGGAAAAATATATTGCACCAACAAGTTCTACTTATGATCATCCTCCATTATTTTGTTATCATGGGATCCCTTACAGGACAATATTGTTTTTTCTGATGTAAGGATAATTCCACATGCAAATGTCTTTCTTTGAACAGAGGAGATTTTAATGAGGAGCACAGTATCTCTACAAAACTCTCCTCAGCTGGTATCAGCTGGGAGAGCTGCAGATTCTGTCCTCTTCTCTGGAATTAACCACACTAACACAATCTTACTATTGCACTGGAAACAATTCTATTCTCCTGTTTTCTTAAGCTGCATGTTCTGTATGGCAAATGCCAAGTGAAAAGCCACTGCTTAGTGGGGACAATCTGGGACCCTGCCAGGAAAGGAGGGCTTTAGGTCAATGAAACACTCACTGTCAGAGGTGTCAGCAAAAGCAGCTTTAATACAAATGGACCAAAGCGTGGCACAGTCCAACAGCAACACTCACCCTGCAGCTCTGATACATGGGTGAAACAGAACAGAAACATCGAATTAGAATTGATTTGGAATGATTGATGTGGAGGCTGGGGGCCAGAAAAGGTCAAGCTGTAAAAGGAAATCTCACCCATTGAGTCATGAGGTACAGAAAGGACTCCTCTGCTTTCTAAACTCCTCCTCAGAGGAGGTGTGGATGGATCCAAACCTGGTCCCAGACTTCATCAGGACTTTATGACTGTGGGATTATAGCAGCACTTAATCATTGACCTTTCCCTCCTGTGCATCTGATTCCACTGTTTTTGTCTAAGGGAGTATTCTCAAAATATAAATCTGTCTAAGAGATTGGGAAAAGGAGTGGAGTGATTTGAGAAAATGGTTCAGGGTATCATTGGAAAATCAGGATAAAAATCCTGGTGAACAGGCTCCCCCTGAATTCTGTTATGGTGGCAGAATGCACTCAATGAGCATTTCACTGGATTTGGATTTGCCCTGCAAATTTCACACAGCTGCTGCAAGGGCTAAAGGTCTTCTCTGGGTGTCTGCAGGGCCTGAGGCTCTGACCTGAGCAAGCTGAATGCAGCACATGTTGCTGTGTGCTGTGCAGAGGCTCTCTTGAAGCCAGCAGGATCTCAGCCAGGGGCAGAAAAGCCTTATTTCCCCTGCAGGATGTGGTTAACTTGTTTTCTCAAAAGCAGGGCAGGGTTAATGCTGCCTGCTGTAACTGAGTCACAAATGGTGACCACAGCATCCTGCCTGTAGCTTGTGAGATGGGGATGAGCTGGGGAAGGTGTGAGCTGGGCTCTGTTAGGTCAGAACCAAGTTGCCATGGAAACTATCACTCCATCAAACCACCCAAAAATACTTCCTGGTGGCCCCTTGCTCCTATCCCTGAGTGCCAGACAACAGCAGGGTTTCTTCTCTGCTGCTGGGAGCATTTTCCTCCCTCATGCCTTCAGCAAGGTCTCTCCTCCCTGAAGCTCCTGAATGTGCCAGAGAGACACTTCCCTGCACAGAGCCTGGAAAAGACACATTCAGCCAGCAGGAAATCTACATGATCAAAGCTGTGTTTGTGATCCCAGTGGGCTTTAGGACAGCTGGATTTCAGCAATCTCCATCCCAGATTCAGAAGCAAAAGCACAGAAAACCCACAGAATTTGGCCTAGTATAACTTTATTTTCTTATTGCTAAAGGAGCCTAAAATGCACATGAGATATATTTGGCATAAAAATACAGGCTTAATAAACAAATTAACATTATCTGGTTGAATGACATCACTTCAGATCCTACACAGCTCTTCTCACCTGCAATACACACTCATTAAATCCATCTAAAACCCAAAGTTACAAATAGCAGATACTGGGCATGAATTTGCTAAGCAGCACTACTGCAGTGGCACAGGCAGTAACACAACATGCCTGGGAAAGGTGCTTTTAAAAGGCCAGATATCTAGGGTGAGCATTGGAGTTTTCAAAGCTATTGAAGCAGCTTGGACACTTGTGTGCAAATGCCACAAGAGTGGGGAGATTACTCAGCAGGAGGATGAGGGTAAATCCACTCCCCTCAGTTCTCAGAGGAGAGCAAACAGCAAAAGCACTTCAAGCTCTTCAGTGTCAATCAGCTGGCCAGGCAGGAGTGAACAGGGTTCCAAGTCTTCAGGGGAAGCTGCTGCCTTGTGTCCTGGCTGGTCTCTGTCAGCTGCTCTGGCCCTGCTTGTTCAAGCCCCTTGTGCTGCTGGTTCACGTTCTTTCCTGCTCTTCCTTGGGCTCCTCTTGCCTTCATTCCCCATGACTGGAAGAGCAAAGGGGGGTTTAAACTACATTTAATGAAATTGGGCCTAGGAACCAGTGTTTGATGGCTGTGAGCTCCCTCACCTCAGAGAAGAAACAGCTTGATACTCATGAGGGTGTTGATGGCGATGCTCTTTGCCAGCAGGACTCTCAAACCCAGCACAGCCATGGACAGCATGTTCACTCTCTGCCCTTCAGCATCTGCTCAGGGACCAGAAAAGAGCAGAGAGATCATGGTCTGGGTGTTGATGTTGTGATCTTGGCAGGAAGTGGCACAATGCCCAGGGGATGGTCTCAGGGAAAGGAAGAGCAGCAAAGGAACAGAGGATGGAGAACATGGCAACAACAGGGGAGCCCAGGGTCTGTCTCTGCTGCTTTTGGCTTCCTGGGGCTTGTGTGTAACTGCAGGAGCAGCCTTGGAACAGCAGCTTGTGTCTGGTGAATGTGTTGTGTTGTGCCTCCTGTGCCCTGGAGAAAATCCATTTCCATGCCTTTATCCCCCAAACAGCAATGGAACTTCACCACCTGTTTGGGTAACTCACCTTGTGCTGAGGGCTCTGTGCTGTTGCAAACGCTCTTACTGGGCCCTGCCACTGGTTCTTCAGCCTCCTCTTCTGCAGCATGATAAAGAAAAGGCATTTTAAACTCTATCCACATTATATACAGGATTACAAGAAATGTACCTGTGACATTTCTTGTAGGAACTTTTGGAAAGTTGGTGCTCAGAGGATCAGTCATTAATTTCAATATTATTTGAGGTGACAATTTCTCCATGCAACTTCAGGAAACAGGAATCTATATGAATCATTTTGAGCACTGCAAAAACAATATCTCAAAATATAACAATTTACATTGCTTAAAAATTCTCACAGCACACCCCATCTATAACTTTTTGCAGGATTTTTAAAGGCTGTGCCAGCTTGTGCTGCAGCCCGTTTGTTGCTACAAGCTGAAATACTTAGTCATAATGAAATTCACATTTGGAACAAATAGATTGTGTCTTCCCTCTTCTCCCCAAGAAAGGTGTCTCCAAGTAATTAAATATTTGAAAACCATTTTTTTCAGATGCTTTGAAACATCTTTCAGCTCTCCCTGCTTAAATCCCCAATGCCTTTCTCATTTCTGCTGGCTGCCCAGGGCAATGCTGTCAAGAAGGAGAACACAAAGCCCCACAGGCCACTGTCTCCAGAAATCAGTGACAGCTGTGCCACCAAACTGTACCTGGCTCTGCTGTTATCATGCTGTTGTTGAATTTGGCCATGCAGGTCACCTCTGTGTCTTTTGTCACACTGACCACTTTAATTGCATTGTACAGCCCCTCTGATGTCAAAATGGATGTGCTCTGTTCATATACGACCTCCTTGGAGGGCATCTCCAAGCTGATGCTCTTTGTCTGAATATTCCTTGCCAAACAAGCTGCTTTCCCAGGGCTGCCACCTTCTTCCAGATTCTTAGATTTCATCACAATAATTTGAGGGATGGAAATATTGGAAGTTTCTGTAAAGAAAAGCATGGTTTGGACAGGATTGATTTTATTGCAGGTTTTCCTGAGTGCTGAATGATGAAAAATTCACATGTACTTCAGCAGTGAATAATTTGAAACATTCTCATTAACTGTCTTTGATGTCATTATTCCCTGACAATAGAGGTGCAAGTACTGAAGGATGATTGCTTTAACTCACAGCAATCTTTCTTACAAGAAAACTATTGTTGTCAAATAATTTAGTAGCCAACAAATCATTGTAGCACCATGATTTCTTTTTTAAACAAAACACCTTTGCTTCTAGATCCGGTTATTTATGGAGAATCAATGGTGATCACAAAAAACAATATCAGCACTTTAATTAACAATTTGAATTAGAGTCAAAATGTGGAACTGACAGGGATCCTCCAGTGGCCTTCCTTGCCAGAAAAGGCTCAGCTTATGAAAGGCTGTCAGACACATCCACTAATATTTACGTGTTTGCTTTGACAGGAGCACCCTGAGGGGTCTCTTGGGTAAAGAGAGGTGCTAGAAGGTTTTTCATTTTGCATGGTCTCTGCCTTGCAGGTGGGTCAAAAGATCCCTCAGGTCTAACATTTTGTTTATCCTGGGGTACTGATGGAACTTTGTCAAGGGGCTCTGATTGTACCCCCTTTCCCCATCAGCCCCATGGCACTGCTGAGGAACTGAGGTGAAAGCCAAACCGTGCTGTGCCACAACTTCATGGGTCAGCTCTCCTGACCAAACAGGCAGAACTACACACTTGTCCACACCTACAGCAACCAGACACCCAACAGAAATCAAACATTTCCTTCCCAGGTGTTGTACCATGGCTGGCCAGAGCCTGTCAGTCCTGTGCATTCTGTGTTCTCTGAGAAGACCTTGAAAGGCTTTTCATGTGGTCTCCCCTCCAGGCTTTCCAAACAGCCACAATACAAACAAGCTGCTTCTCTGCAATAGCTCCCTGTGTAAGATCTTCAGCAGGAAATAATGTACATAGTGTAATTATATTTCAGAGACCAGAAGATTTTTTTTTATCTGACCCCAGAAGCCTCATTTGAGTCCCACTACTTTGCATTTTGTGACAATCCAGCTGGGAAATCCTACCACGTGCTTCCTTCTGGAAGGGATTTGTGTTTTATGTTCTGAAAAATTTTTTGGACAAAAAGTTGTACTTCTCCTTCACTTTAGTCTTCTAAAGTCACAGGAGGAGTCCTGTATTCTAAAAAGTAATGGGCCTAAAATAATATCGAATGTTCTTGCAGTACTTCAAGACCTCTGAAAGCACAGCTACAATTCCTAAAGGATGCACCTGAATCTTTTGGACAGCACAGATCAACATCAAAAGCCCCTTTTCCAGCCCAACATTCACAATCCCATAAAAAACCTCAGGGAGGCATCAACCTTTACTGTATATCATGGAATTCCAAATAATGGTAGGAACAACTAAGGCTTCTTGTGATCCCTACTCCACACATTGGTCTTTTCAGGACCCACACAACTTGGCAGCCAATTGTCTTTCATGCCAGGAGCTCTTGGATATGAGGCACTGGTGAGAATTTAAGCCCAAGGCAATTTAACCTCCTTCCTCCTGTGTCCCCAGGGCAGTGGAATTTCTTACCTGGGGACACTGTCAGTGTGGTGCCCGTGTCAAACCAGAACTTCTCAAAGCAGGCAGTTCCAGATCTGTCTCAAAACTCCTCAGCACTGTGAGCTCTTCTCTGAGCTCTGCAGTCCTGCCCCAAGTCAGTCAGTGCAACTCCACTGGAGAATTGGACACTTGACAGCAAATTTGAGCCAGAGTGCTGCCCAGACTGGGAATAAATTATCCCATGCTAAGCAGTGCCCTGCTGGTGTTTGGGGATCATGGAATAATGGTGCTATGTAGAGTCAGCCCAGCTGTTCCTGGGAAAACTTTCTGAGCAGATCCCAGCTGAGGATTTGGCTTGAAAGCCTGGCTGGAGTGAGAGTGCACTCAAGGGATTATAGCAGATGAAAATCCTTACAGTGAACCCAAACCATTAAATTCCTTTTTTCAGGTCCACCCCAATTTTGAATGAAATTTCAGAAATAAAGAAATGTCACTTACTTGGTACAACTGTGAGAGACGTCCCGGGTCCAAATATAAGCTTATCTGTCCTCACAGTGCTAAGGCATATTCCAATAACTCACTCTTCCTTCATAGTGTTCAAAAGTGTTGTAAAACAGGAGATGAAAAGGCAATTATAAATCTTAATTATCCATGGGTGCAAGTCCATGAGATTATCCAGAGATAGACTTATTTTCAAAATTGGAAAGGAAAAAAAATTAATTGAATAGTTCAATGATATCAAATAGCTTGATTGAGTGCAGAATTTTAAACTTCTCCTTTTCTTCTACCCATGAGCTCTTTTATATGTCTAGGATAAAAGGCAATATAGAAATAATTTTCTATTACTCTTCTTAATCATTACAGTCACTCACCTCCTTTCTTTCCCAAAATATCTTGCCCTTTTCATCTCTTTTTGTTTTTGTACAGGTCCCTATGCTGTTTATATCAATGTGGTATCCCATAATCAGAACTTCTTGTGTTATTTCAAAGCATTTCTTTCGATGCAGTCTGTTTCCTAACTTCTCTTCATGTGGGCATTAGTGGTAGTATGACAGGGGTCGTGGCGTGGCAGTCTGGGTCTCGGGGTGTTGGGAGGAGTGAATTAAAAGCAGAGGAATCAGGAGGATGGGAAACTGCTGGGGTAATGGGAATAATGAAATACTGAGAGATTATAAAAGTGGCTTTGTTAGGCCCAGGGCAGGCCCAGGGCTATTATAATAGTGATGCTTACTAGGCCCAAGGACAAAGTGTCCTTGTAGGCGATGGAATGAGGGGATTTCAGAAACTAGATAAAAAGGCAGGAAATAGAAATTAATTTTAGACATATACCGTTATATTTAGTAAAAAAAGTAACCAGTTATAATTTAGAATAGGCCTCGGGCACAGCACGTGTAAAGTGTATATAACCAATTAAGACAAAGACAAGATGCTGCTTGTCGCGTGTACGGAACTAAAAGGACTATATAAATCACTGTAACAAAGCAATAAATTGGAGTGTTATCCCCACATCGCATCGGAGTGTTTACTCCCCAAGCTTCGGGCCGCGGCATTCTGGTGACCCCGACGTGACAAATGGGACCCCTGAAAAACACCCCCTGAAAGGATTATTATCCTTGAAGAATTATCCTCCGTATCGGAGCTGCATAAGCGGACGAGACGAAGCTTGAGATCCGGCCGTCCGAGAGGCGGGAACCTAAGAGGCGCGAGCCCGGCCGTCCGAGAGAGCAGGAGCCCAAGAGGCTGCGAGCCGGCCGGCCGAGAGAGGCAGAGGAACCCAGAGGCTGTTGAGCCGGCCGTCCGAGAGACGGGAGCCCAGAGGCTGGTGGCCACAAGCTGACCGGTGAGTCAGGCAGTCTGCGGTCTGGTACGGGATGGGTCTCGCTGCATCAGCGATAGAGAAGGCTGTTGTTGATGGACTATTAAGAGTCCTTGAAAAAACGGATTATAAGGTACAAAGGAACAGCCTTGTAGATTTATTGCTGGGGGGTCGGAGACGTGGTTATTTTACAACCCCACATGACGCATTTGATTTAGCTACATGAGAAAGAGTGGGTAAAGATTTATGGGAAGGTGTTCAGACTGGAGTGAAAGGGGCAAAGGAATGTTCAAAAACATATCGATCAGTGCGACTGGCGTTAGAACAGTTAAACGCAGAAGCAGAAGTTGCAAAAGTTTTGAAAGAATGTCTGAAGGTGGAGCAAGATAGTAAATTAAAAGAGACTGAGACAGATAAAAAGGAAAGTTTGCCTCCCAGCCTTGTTGCCGCTCCTGCTTCTAAAGGTCGCTTTGACGATCTTATTCCACCTTTTATACCTGATGACAAGCCATCAACGGGAGCACTGCCAAGTGCCCCACCGCTCCCTATGGAAGTGAATCCTGTGACGGTGCCTCTTCCTGCAGATAATGATACCGGGGAGAGCAGGCTGTCACAGGAGGCCCGAGGGTTATCAACTCAAATGCTACAGCTCCTGGAGGAGTTAAAGAGGATTGATCCCAGCTCAGGGAAAAAGAAAATAGAGGAGGCATATAAGAAGGCATCTAAAGCAATACAGGAGGGACTGGAAAATATCAGTAACCAATTTGATATACAGGAGGAAAAATTGGCCCCAATAGTGGAGAGACGGAGAAAAGAATTGATACAATCGGCATTAAATGGTGACTGGGACTCTGAAACATTACACCATTATTTGAAATCTCACTTTGGGGCTGTACATGGACTGACTACATCTGAAAGGGAACAAATCGATGCAGCTCATGAAAGAATGGGGAAGCTAAAGCGTACCCCTGAGGATGGAGGAACTGACCACGGGTGCGGGCGTGGCTCTCCGGCAGTGAGCCTAAGACTGCCGGAGGTACTCAAGAAACAGATCCCCCCTGGTCATTTAACAAAAGGCAACAAGGAGAAGAAACACGCTGGATACCAGCCAAGTGAGTGTCGCTTTATCTCCAGAAGACCGCCGCAGATGGCGACATCAGAAAACTCATCTTTAAACAGCCTGGCTCCATCCCCCACAGCACTCTGGCAGCTACAGCAACACATCTCCATCATCCCATGGCTCTGCAGCCAAGGCACAGAGGAAAAATGAGGCCATGCTGGACAGGAGCCCAGGCAACGTGCACTAAACCTGCACTTGCCCAAACAGCTTGGGCAGTTCCCAGAACAGATCCTCCTGCACCATAAATGGCAGCAGCCCTTGGCCCAGCCCTCCCTGCAGTGCCTTTTAGTGCCACCAAGCCAGAGGGATGTTTCCTGCACCTGCCATTGCCTGATAAGAGCCCTGGAGAGCAGCTGCTCGAAAGAAATGCTGAGAGATCTGTCTTCCACATCTGTTGGTTCTTCATCCATTCTGCTACAGAGCTGCTCCAAGGTGATTCTTCCTCCACAGTAATACGTTGCTGCATCCCCTTGCTTTGCTGCCAGGATCTCCAGTGTGAAGCTGTTCTTGGAGCTCTCCACTATTCCCTTAAAGCGATCTTGGAAACCTTCTCCATAATAACCACCCTCCTGGTAAATCCATTCCAGAGAACCCCATGGGCCCTGACGGTACCAGTACATTACATAGCTGTCCATGGAACCCCCCTTCAAGGTGCACTGGAAGGTGCCTGGATCTCCCTCTCGCACATTCAGGTCCCTGGGGTGCTGCTCCAAGGCCACCTGGCCAGTGACCACTGCAGAGAGCAAGAATAAGCCACAGTCACTGCAAGATTCAGCAAAGATCAGGGAAATGCTGGGGGGCTTTGGACTGGCACTGCACCAGTGGGAGGACAAAATTCTCCTCTTTGAAGCCAGCTGACACTGATGGGCAGAGCTGGTAGCAGCTCTCAAGGCTCAGAAGGAAGGAGACACCACATCTCCCTCTCTCCTTTTCCCTGTCAGACAGGAAGCTTTTTCTCATTTTCCCCAAAGAAGCAGGAAGCATTCCCAATATGGGTTGACAAATCCCTTTGTCCTTGCCAAGACAGGATGGTGAGGAACCCACTCTGCTGTCCCTGAAAGTGCTCCAGATGAGCCCAGCAGAGACAAAGGCCTGTCACAGGCCATGGGGCTTGTGCCCTGTGCTGCCATCCTGCAGCTGGTGTGTGCCAGAGGGGCCGCAGTGCCCCAGGAGCAGAGTGTCCAGTGCCAGGGCAAAGCACTGGGCCCCAAGGGCTGAGTGCAGCAGGGAGGTGCCCTGCGTGTGCCCAGGCTGCAGAGGAGGCAGCTTGGATGGAGGTGACGAGCTCACAGGCACCAGAGGAGCAGGGCTGCTCTCAGCGTGCTCCACAGGCACGGCTGGGCAGCTGGAGCCGGGGAACAGGGGCAGCTGCAAGCGCCCAGCACAGCTCCCAGAGCCGTGCAGAGCACAGGGCTCAGCTCCTGGGGCCAGCAGCCCTTCCCTGCACTTACCTACAATGGGCAAGAAGCCCACACACAGGGCACTCCACATGGCCAGCCCCGCTCTGGCTCGCCTCTCTCCACCTTCTCTGTGCCTGCACAACAGCTCTGCCCACACCTGCCCTGCCTGCGCCTCTGGCACTGCTCTCAGGGCCAGTCCCTGCTGCTCCCTCCCTCTGGCTGTGACAGCACTGAGGGGAGAGGTGGGGCAGCAGGAGCAGAACTTGCAGCTCTCTGGGCCCTCCTGGCTGTCTCTCATTCTGCATGCTGCAAGAACAGACTGTTTGTTGGGCAGGAAATGCTGGGCTGGGCTGGGCTGAAGGGGACGTGTTTCTCAGGGGCCAGCCCTGGCCTTTCTCTCAGGAAGTCTTGCAAGCTGCTGCTGTTGGGACTTTGGAGGTGACCAGGGTGGCTGTCAGCTTGTCCTTTCCCTGGGCCCCTGGCCCTGGCCCTGCTGAGCTGCTGCTCCCACATGGGACACCCCAGGATCCCAGCTGGGCTTGGCCAGGGCACCCCAAGCCAAAGTGCTCCTCACCCTGCTCCCTGCATTCTGGCCCAGCCCCCTACTCCCTCCCAGTGAAGACACTTCTCCAGCTGCCTCCTCCTGCCAAAGCCCTCCCGGACCCCTGCCCATCAGCAAAGGCAACCCAGGACTCTGCAGGGACCAGGCTGCTCAGCAGAGCCAGGACACTCCCTGCCCTGTGTCCTCCTGCTCCTCTTCAGCAGGAACCCAGGGCTCTCCCTGTGACCACAGAATGTGGTTAGAAAGTGGGAGCTCTGAGCCCTGGCACTGTCACTGTCCTGACTGCCACCACTCTTCTTGGCAGCATTGCCCACTCCACATAGTCCCACCACGGACTGAATCCATTCCTTCCTCTCTCATTTTCTGGGTATTTGGGTAGAATCCCTTGTGGAAGAGATCTACAGGGCAGGGGTAGGAAAGAGGAGCTGGAGAGGGTAGAGGGGATAGTGGAGGCTTGAGGCTGGGAAAGAAGCAGTGGATGCAGGCCCGGGGGAAGCAGGTTGTCCTGGGACACACAGGGCTGCTCCAGCATGTCGGTGGTTACCCTGAGATTAACTCAGTTGTTTAGAGCATGGCATTAACAGTTCCAAGGTCACTGGTTTGTTCCCTGTACATAGGTCATGCACTTAGGAGCTGGACTCAGTGATCCCTGTGGGTGCCTTCCAACTCACAATATTCTGTGGTTCTGTGATATGCCAGGTTCCCTAGAGACACAAGCCCATGGGACATTGGTCTGGTTTGGAGAAAAAGACACTGAGGGACTGCTTCATCCTTGTCTCGGCTTGGTGAGGAGGGAAATGGAGAGGGATGATCTCCATGGTATGCAGTGAGAGGTCATGTTACAGTGGTCAAGAGCTGCACCAGAAAAGGTAAAGGGGGGGTTATAGGAAGCATTTTTTTACTGACAGTTGTCAAACATTGGAACAGGCATCCTGGACAGGTGATCAATACCCCTATCCTGACAGTATGTAAAAGAAATTTAAACAACACCCATGCAGTAAAACAGGAAGCATTATATTTGTTTGAGGCCTGGAATGGGCAGGCAGTCAGACTACGTGGTTGTTGTAGCTTCCTTCAAAGTGAATGTTGTTGTTGTAGCTTCCTTCAAAGTGAAACAATCTTTTTTCTGCCCTGTCCCCACGCTCCTCCTCTTCTCTGCAAGCCCCAGGACCAGTGAGACCCCATTTCCCTGACCCCAGGCACAGCTCACTCACGGACTCTCCCCTTCCATGGGCTGGGACCCATGTGAACATGCAGGAGGGGAGGAAGCTGATGGAGTTCAGGCACACCCCAAGTGTCTCTCTGGTCCCTCCAGGGTGCAGTAATACAGTGCCCTGTCCCCCAGCTCCAGCCTGCTGATGGTCAGTGTGCCAGAGCTCTGGTCAGCCCAGCAAAAGGGGCTGTGTGGTTCTAGGAGCCTCCACAGCTCTGGCACTGCAGCACTGCAGGGCTTCACCAGGACACTGCTGACACCAGGCCATGTAAATCCAGGAGGCTTTGGGGCTGTAAGGGCAACAGAGGGTCCCAGTGTTCCCTGCTGGCACCACACTGAAGAACTGGTTGCTTGCATCTCATCACCTTGAAATGCACCTGACAGAAAATCAGGCCCTTTGCATCTCTGCTTTGCTCTCAGTGGTGCAAGGAGATGGCCCCCAAAAGGGTCAAAGGAAGCAGGCAAAGGTGCTGCCAAAGCCCAGGTGCTTTGTGTGTTCCACTTAAGAATGGGACCAAGGAAGGCAGAGTGGGACTGGAGCCAGGCAGTCACCAGGACGACTGGATGACAGAAAAAACTTTGAACCTCCTCTACAGAACAGAACATTGCAACTGGTACTCAGGAGAAGGAAAGCCTCAGTGCTGGGAAAGGAGCTCTTGATGAAAGGCCAGGATCACTTGTGCTGCATGGGGATGGTCCCTGATTGCTCAGGAATAGCCCTGAACCACTTTGGAATTCACCACCTCCAAATTTCGTGGGTGCTGAGCCAGACCCGAGCTGGTTTGTGTTAAACCTCAGGTGAGTTTCCTGTCCCCGTGTGAATAGTGCAGAAATACCGAGCAGAGTCATGGAGGTGCAGGGACCACAATGAGAAATAAGCCTCGGACCGGGAATTATCCCGGGACATCTTGACCCGCCCCTGCACTGACGGGTCAAACAAAAGAACTGTCGGATCAGCACCAATGAAGGACACCCACTTAAGGCTGCCTCCGGGTGTCTGACGGTACCAGTAAATTCCAAAACTCTTAAAGGTGTATCCGGACCCGCGGCAGGAGATGGTCACGGAGTCCCCGGGCGCTCGCAGCCCTCCGCCGGCCTCCTGCAGCCTCGGCTGTGCCCAGAGCCCTGCGGAGGGAGAGCGCAGCGATCGGGCAGGGCGCGACCACGGCCCCAGGGCGCTGTCCCGGGGTCCCGGTGCCCCGGCCCGGCACAGCCACAGCCACAGCCCCTGTCCCTGTGTCTGCCCCGGCCTTTGCCCGTGTTCCCTACCCGGCCTCTGCTCCTGCCCTTTCCCCAACCTCTGCCCTTGTCCCCGTCCCTGTTCGTGCTCCTGCTTCAGCCTGCCGCTGCCGCTGCCCCTGTCCCTGTCCCTGTCCCTGTCCCAGTCCCTCCCGGCCCGGCTCTCACCTGCCGGCCACAAGGCCAAGGCCCAGGCCAGCAGCCCCGGCCCCAGCCCGGCCGCCATCGTGCCCGGCCCCGGCTCCGCGGCAGCCGCACGGGAGCCGAGCGGAGCCGCGCTCGGGCCGCTCCCGCCCGGCCCCGCCTCTGCCCGCCCCGGCACCGCCGCCCCGGGCCCCGGGCCCTGCCCCGGGCAGCAGCAGGACAAGGCGGGGACGCAGGAGAACGGGGGCTCGGCGGGAGACGCTGGCAGGTGCGTGGGCAGAGGAGCAACGGCGCCCCGGAGAGGATGGCTGCTGTCCCACGGCTACCAGCGCGCCTCCATCGCTGTCCCTGTTTCATGCTCTGTGAGCCTTTTCAGAGGGGTTAATGCCTCAGTACTTCTAAAAAAAACCCTGCCAAAATTCTAAATAGTGCAACAGTATAGAACATCATCTGAGTGGGGATCTGTGCAGTCTTGTGTGTCCTGTGTGAAGTCCCACCTGCAGCTATGACATTGTGGGGTTTCCAGCATCACCCCGCATGTAAGATTTCCTAACTTCCTGTCACCTTTCCTGGGATGTTAATGAAACAGCTCTCTATTTTGAGAGATTCATGCAATACCTTCTTGCCTTAGAGAGATCCAGCACCTCCTGAGGCAAAATGGATGCATTAGGGAGGGTCTTCAGGAATTAAAATAAGGGGAATAGTCTGGAGAATGAAGGCTCTCTATAAGCTTTGAATGATCATGGTATTTTGGGGAGATACCTGAGAACTGCTGGAGGAAAGCAAATGTCACTGCTTTCTTCAAGAAGGGCAAGAAAGAGGACCCAGGGAGCTTCCCTCAAGCCCTGGGATGCGGTTTGAGCACCTAATCCTGGATATCATTTCCAGGCACATGAAGGACAAGAATGTTTGCAGGACTCACCAAGGGGAACTCACACTTGACAGACTTGATTATGAACTTCTATGCTGAAATGATTGGCTTTGTAGATGAGGGAGAGCAGTGTGTATTGTTTACCTTGACTTCAGGAAGGCTTTCAACACTTGTTTTCCTTCAAAACAAGGTCCTCCTAAGAAAAGCTGATGAAGTCTCAACTGAATGAGTAGATGGTGAACTGGACAGAATAGTGGACAGACAGAGGATCCCTAAGAGTTGTGATCAGTGGCATGAGGTCTAGTTGGAAGTCAGTTTCTAGCAAGGTACTCCAGGGGTCAGTCTTGGGTCTAGCCCTCTTTAGCATCTTTAGCCATGATCTGGAAGTTGAAAATAAAGATAAACCCCAGCAAAATCTTTAATGAAACATGAAAGGTGAGGCTGCTACACAACGGGGTTGTGCTGCCACCCAGAGGGACCTCGGCAGGCTGGAGAAATGGAACCTGAGACAGTTCACAAAGCTGTACTAATTTTCAGTGGGATAAACTTTACTCTTTTTTTTTTCACAGTAGTGCTGATGACACAGACAGGGGAATATTTTGGCTGTTGCTCATTAGAGCTCACGGAACATTAAGGCCTTCTCTGATTTGCATACTGCCCCAAAAATGCAGCTTGGGATGGACAAGATGCTGAGAGGAGAAACAGCCAGGATAGGTGATGCCAAACTAGCAAAGGATTATTTAACACAGTAATGCATCATTTTCAGAGCTAAGACTCAGAGAAAGAAGGAGGAAAGATGCTTT
>JAREIS010001537.1:0-16395 GCA_030060385.1 Muscicapa striata striata
CTGGCCGTGTCCCCAAGCTGTTCCTGCAGGGTGTGGGCCCTGTCCCCAGGTGTCCCCACCGTCCCCAAGTGTCTCCACTTGTCCCTGCACTGTCCCCATGGGGTCTGGCCGTGTCCCCAGGCTGTCTCGGCAGGGAGTGGCCATGTCCCCACATGTCCCTGTGTGTCCCCATGTGTCCCCAAACTGTCTCAGCAGGGGGGGGCTTTTCCCCCCGTCCCCAAGTGTCCCACATGTCCCAAGCTGTCCCCAGTGTCCCCCTGTGTTTCCCACGTGTCCCCAAGCTGTCACAGCAGGGGTGACCGTGTCCCCAGTGTCCCCAATGTCCCCAGTGTCCCCCTGTGGCTGTACCGGGTCCAGCCACGCCCTGGCCCCGTGGCCGCACCGTGCGGCCGTGTCCCCAGTGTCCCAGTGTCCCAGTGTCCCCAGTGTCCCCCCCCCCCACATGTCCCCAGTGTCCCCAGTGTCCCCAGTGTCCCAATGTCCCCAGTGTCCCCAATGTCCCCACCTGTCCAGCCACTGGGCCCTGTGGGCTGCATTGCATGCGTCGAAACCTCAATGTCCCCAGTGTCCCCAATGTCCCCAATGTCCCCAGTGTCCCCAGTGTCCCCCAATGTCCCCAGTGTCCCCAATGTCCCCAATGTCCCCAGTGTCCCCAGTGTCCCCAATGTCCCCAGTGTCCCCAGTGCCCCCAGTGTCCCCCCAATGTCCCCAGTGTCCCCAGTGTCCCCAATGTCCCCAGTGTCCCCAATGTCCCCAATGTCCCCAGTGTCCCCAGTGTCCCCAGTGCCCCCAGTGTCCCCAGTGCCCCCAGTGTCCCCAATGTCCCCAGTGTCCCCAGTGTCCCCAGTGTGTCCCCAGTGCCCCAGTGCCCCAGTGCCCCCAGTGTCCCCAGTGTCCCCAGTGTCCCCCAGTGTCCAATGTCCCCAGTGTCCCCAATGTCCCCAATGTCCCCAGTGTCCCCAGTGCCCCCAATGTCCCCAGTGTCCCCAGTGCCCCCAGTGTCTCCCCAGTGTCCCCAGTGTCCCCAGTGCTCCCCAATGTCCCCAGTGTCCCCAATGTCCCCAATGTCCCCAGTGTCCCCAGTGTCCCCAGTGCCCCCAGTGCAGTCCCCAGTGTCCCCCAATGTCCCCAGTGTCCCCAGTGTCCCCAGTGTGTCCCCAGTGTCCCCAGTGTCCCCAGTGTCCCCAGTGTCCCCAGTGTCCCCAGTGTCCCCGGTGTCCCCAGTGTCCCCAATGTCCCCAGTGTCCCCAGTGTCCCCAATGTCCCCAGTGTCCCCATGTCCACAGTGTCCCCAGTGTCCCCAATGTGTCCCCAGTGTATCCCCAGTGTGTCCCCAGTGTCCCCAATGTCCCCAGTGTCCCTAGTGTCCCCAGTGTCCCCCAATGTCCCCAGTGTCCCCAGTGTCCCCAATGTCCCCAGTGTCCCCCAATGTCCCCAGTGTCCCCCAGTGTGTCCCCAGTGTCCCCAATGTCCCCAAGTGTCCCCAGTGTCCCCAGTGTCCCCAGTGTCCCCAGTGTGTCCCCCTGTCCCCAGTGTCCCCAGTGTCCCCTAATGTCCCCAGTGTCCCCAGTGTCCCCTGTGTCCCCAGTGTCCCCAGTGTCCCCACCTGGGTCCAGCCAGGCCTGGGTCCCGTGGCCGCACTGTACGCGCCGTGTCCCCAGTGTCCCCAGTGTCCCCAGTGTCCCCAGTGTCCCCCAGTGTCCCCAATGTCCCCAATGTCCTCAGTATCCCCATAGTGTCCCCAGTGTCCCCAATGTCCCCAATGTCCCCACCTGGGTCCAGCGATATTCTCGGTCCCCGTGCCGCACTGTACGCGGCCAGGCCACGGTCGCCGCTGTCGGCCACCAGCAGCGCGTGGGGGCAGCAGCCGCCAGGGCCTGCAGCAGCAGCAGCGGGTTCAGGTGACACGGGGGGGGCACGGCCGCCTTGGCCCTGGGGACACGGGGGGACATGGCGGGGGGGACCCCACAATGTACCAAATGTACAGGGGGGGACCCCAAAATGTACAGTGGGGGACCCCAAAATGTACAAAATACACAGGGAGGGACCCCAAAATGTACAAAATGTACAAGGAGGGACCCCAAAATAGCCAAAATAAAATACACAGTGACTGAACCCAAACATAAAATGTACACGGAGAGACCCCAAAATATCCAAAATGTACAGTGGGGGACCCCAAAATATCCAAAATACACAGTGGGGGACCCCAAAATATCCAAAATGTACAGAGAGGGACCCCAAAATAGCCAAAATACACAGTGGGGGACCCCAAAATATCCAAAATGTACAGGGGGGGACCCCAAAATAGCCAAAATGTACAGGGGGCGACCCCAAAATATCCAAAATGTACAGGGGGGGACCCCAAAATGTACAAAATGTGCAGAGAGGGACCCCAAAATAGCCAAAATGTACAGGGGGGGACCCCAAAATACCCAAAATAAAATACACAGTGACTGAACCCAAACATAACAAAATGTACAGGGAGAGACCCCAAAATATCCAAAATACACAGTGAGGGACCCCAAAATATCCAAAATACACAGTGGGGGACCCCAAAATGTACAAAATGTACAGGGGGGGACCCCAAAATGTACAAAATGTGCAGAGAGGGACCCCAAAATACCCAAAATAAAATACACAGTGACTGAACCCAAACATAACAAAATGTACAGGGAGTGACCCCAAAATATCCAAAATGTACAGGGAGAGACCCCAAAAATATCCAAAATGTGCAGAGAGGGACCCCAAAAATATCCAAAATACACAGTGGGGGACCCCAAAATACCCAAAACGTGCAGAGAGGGACCCCAAAATGTACAACATGTACCAGGAGGGACCCCAAAAATACCTAAAATGTGCAGTGGGGACCCCAAAATATCCAAAATACACAGTGAGGACCCCAAAATAGCCAAAATGTACAAGGGGGGGACCCCAAAATATCCAAAATTACCAATGAGGGGGTGAGGGACCCCAAAATATCCAAAATACACAGTGGGGGGACCCCAAAATACCCAAAATTACCAATGGGGGACCCCAAAATATCCAAAATGTACAGTGGGGGACCCCAAAATAGCCAAAATTACCAGTGAGGGGGTGAGGGACCCCAAAATGAGGGACCCCAAAATATCCAAAATCAAATACACAGTGACTGAACCCAAAAATACCAAAATGTGCAGAGAGGGACCCAAAATACCCAAAATTACCAATGGGGGACCCCAAAATAGCCAAAATAAAATACACAGTGACTGAACCCAAACATAACAAAATACACAGTGGGGGACCCCAAAATATCCAAAATACACAGTGGGGGACCCCAAAATATCCAAAATTACCAATGGGGGACCCCAAAATATACAAAATGTATAATGAGGGGGGTGAGGGACACCAAAATACCCAAAATGTACGAGGGGGGGACCCCAAAATATCCAAAATTACCAATGAGGGGGTGAGGGACCCCAAAATATCCAAAATACCCAGTGGGGGACCCCAAAATATCCAAAATTACCAATGGGGGACCCCAAAATATCCAAAATTACCAGTGAGGGGGTGAGGGACCCCAAAATGAGGGACCCCAAAATATCCAAAATCAAATACACAGTGACTGAACCCAAAAATACCAAAATGTGCAGAGAGGGACCCAAAATACCCAAAATTACCAATGGGGGACCCCAAAATAGCCAAAATAAAATACACAGTGACTGAACCCAAACATAACAAAATACACAGTGGGGGACCCCAAAATATCCAAAATACACAGTGAGGGACCCCAAAATAGCCAAAATGTACAAGGGGGGGACCCCAAAATACCCAAAATTACCAATGGGGGACCCCAAAATATACAAAATGTACAAGGGGGCGACCCCAAAATATCCAAAATGTACAGGGGGGGACCCCAAAATATCCAAAATTACCAAGGAGGGGGTGAGGGACCCCAAAGTGAAGGACCCCAAAATATCCAAAATCAAATACACAGTGACTGAACCAAAAATACCAAAATGTGCAGGGAGAGACCCCAAAATATCCAAAATACAGTGAGGGACCCCAAAATATCCAAAATACACAGTGAGGGACCCCAAAATAGCCAAAATGTACAAGGGGGGGACCCCAAAATACCCAAAATTACCAATGGGGGACCCCAAAATATCCAAAATGTGCAGTGGGGGACCCCAAAATACCCAAAATTACCAGTGAGGGGGTGAGGGACCCCAAAATGAGGGACCCCAAAATATCCAAAATAAAATACACAGTGACTGAACCCAAACATACCAAAATGTGCAGAGAGGGACCCAAAATACCCAAAATTACCAATGGGGGACCCCAAAATACCCAAAATACCCAGTGGGGGACCCCAAAATATCCAAAATTACCAATGGGGGACCCCAAAATATACAAAATGTACAAGGGGGCGACCCCAAAATATCCAAAATGTACAGGGGGGGACCCCAAAATATCCAAAATTACCAAGGAGGGGGTGAGGGACCCCAAAGTGAAGGACCCCAAAATATCCAAAATCAAATACACAGTGACTGAACCCAAAAATACCAAAATGTGCAGGGAGAGACCCCAAAATATCCAAAATACACAGTGAGGGACCCCAAAATATCCAAAATACACAGTGAGGGACCCCAAAATAGCCAAAATGTACAAGGGGGGGACCCCAAAATACCCAAAATTACCAATGGGGGACCCCAAAATATCCAAAATGTGCAGTGGGGGACCCCAAAATACCCAAAATTACCAGTGAGGGGGTGAGGGACCCCAAAATGAGGGACCCCAAAATATCCAAAATAAAATACACAGTGACTGAACCCAAACATAACAAAATGTGCAGAGAGGGACCCAAAATACCCAAAATTACCAATGAGGGACCCAAAATATCCAAAATTACCAATGGGGGACCCCAAAATATCCAAAATTACCAACGAGGGGGGTGTGGCCCCAAATTTGAGGATGGGATTCCCAACCCCCCCAATGCCACCCCTGTCCCTGTCCCCAGTGTCCCCTCCCCAATGTCCCCCTGTCACCACGCTGTCCCCACCCTATCCCAAATGTCCTCACCCTGTCCCCAGTGTCCCCGTCCCAGGCCCCAATGTCCCCAACCAGAACTCCCCAGTGTCCCCAGTGTCCCCAATGTCCCAATGTCCCCAGTGTCCCCATGCCCCCAGTGTCCCCAATCCCCAATCCCCAATATCCCCAATGTCCCCAGTGTCCCCAATGTCCCCAGTGTCCCCGTCCCAGGCCCCAGTGTCCCCAACCAGAACTCCCCAGTGTCCCCAGTGTCCCCAATGCCTCCAGTGTCCCCAATCCCCAATCCCCCAATGTCCCCATGTCCCCAGTCCCCCCAATGTCCCAGTGTCCCCAATCCCCCCCGTGTCCCCCAATGTCCCCCCATGTCCCCAATGTCCCCCATGTCCCCAATCCCCCCAGTGTCCCCAGTGTCCCCAATCCCCTCAATGTCCCCAACACCCCCCGTCCCCTGTCCCCGTGTCCCCGTGTCCCCTCACCGGTTCTGTGTCCCCGTGTCCCCCTGTCCCCCTGTCCCCTGTCCCCGTGTCCCCGTGTCCCCTCACGGGTTCTGTGTCCCTCTGTCCCCGTGTCCCCTGTCCCCTGTCCCCTCACCGGTTCTGTGTCCCCGTGTCCCCCTGTCCCCATGTCCCCGTGTCCCCGTGTCCCCGTGTCCCCCTATCCCCTGTCCCCTGTCCCCGTGTCCCCCTGTCCCCTGTCCCCTGTCCCCTGTCCCCATGTCCCCGTGTCCCCGTGTCCCCGTGTCCCCCTGTCCCCTGTCCCCTGTCCCCTGTCCCCTGTCCCTCACCGGTTCTGTGTCTCCCTGTCCCCTGTCCCCTGTCCCCTGTCCCCATGTCCCCCTGTCCCCTGTCCCCCTGTCCCCTGTCCCCCTGTCCCCTGTCCCCCTGTCCCCCTGTCCCCTCACCGGTTCTGTGTCTCCCTGTCCCCTGTCCCCTGTCCCCTGTCCCCTGTCCCCTGTCCCCGTGTCCCCTGTCCCCTGTCCCGTGTCCCCTCACCGGTTCTGTGTCTCCCTGTCCCCTGTCCCCTGTCCCCTGTCCCCGTGTCCCCTCACCAGTTCTGTGTCTCCCTGTCCCCTGTCCCCTGTCCCCTGTCCCCTCACCGGTTCTGTGTCTCCCTGTCCCCTGTCCCCATGTCCCCTGTCCCCTGTCCCCTGTCCCCGTGTCCCCTGTCCCCTCACCGGTTCTGTGTCTCCCTGTCCCTCTCTCTGTCCCGCAGCCGCTGCAGCCACTCCTGGGGACACGAGAGCCCCGGCAGGGCCCGGGCCAGGGCCAGCACGAAGGAGGCGGGGTCACCTGCGGGGTCCCCAAATGTCACCTGCGGGGTCCCCAAATGTCACCTGGGCACCCCAAATGTCACCTGGGGGGTCCCCAAATGTCACCTGGGCACCCCAAATGTCACCTGGGCACCCCAAATGTCACCTGGGGGGGTCCCCAAATGTCACCTGGGGTCCCCAAATGTCACCGGGGGACCCCAAATGTCACCGGGGGCACCCCAGAGTGTCACCTGGGGACCCCAAATGTCACCTGGGGGGTCCCCAAATGTCACCTGGGGTCCCCAAATGTCACCTGCGGGGTCCCCAAATGTCACCTGGGGGGTCCCCAAATGTCACCTGGGGTCCCCAAATGTCACCTGGGGGGTCCCCAAATGTCACCTGGGGTCCCCAAATGTCACCTGGGGGGTCCCCAAATGTCACCTGGGGTCCCCAAATGTCACCGGGGGACCCCAAATGTCACCTGGGGACCCCAAATGTCACCTGGGGGGTCCCCAAATGTCACCTGGGCACCCCAAATGTCACCTGGGGACCCCAAATGTCACCGGGGAACCCCAGAGTGTCACCGTGGGAACCCCAGAGTGTCACCTGGGGACCCCAAATGTCACCGGGGGACCCCAAATGTCACCGGGGGCACTCCAGAGTGTCACCTGGGCACCCCAAATGTCACCTGGGCACCCCAGAGTGTCACCGAGGGGACCCCAAATGTCACCGGGGGGACCCCAAAGTGTCACCATGGAAAGTCCAAAATGTCACCGGGGGCACCCCAAAGTGTCATTGAGGGAACCCCAGAGTGTCACCAATGGGACCCCAAAATGTCACCATGGGAACTCCAAATGTCACCTGGGGACCCCAAATGTCACCGTGGGGACCCCAGAGTGTCACCGGGGGGACCCCAGAGTGTCACCAATGGGACCCCAAAATGTCACCATGGGAACCCCAAAATGTCACCGGGGAGACCCCAAAGTGTCACCGAAAGGACCCCAAAGTGTCACCAGAGACACCCCAAATGTCACCTGGGAAACCCCAAAATGTCACCGGGGGGACCCCAGAGTGTCACCTGGGGACCCCAAATGTCACCGGGGGATCCCAAATGTCACCTGGGAAACCCCAAAGTGTCACCAGAGAAACCCCAAAATGTCACCATGGGAACCCCAAAATGTCACCAGAGAGACCCAAAAGTGTCACCAGAGACACCCCAAAATGTCACCTGGGAGACCCCAAAATGTCACCAGGTCACATTCTGACCCCAAATTTTCACATTTTGACCCCAAAATCCCGATTTGTGTTCCCAAAATCCCAGTTTCAGTCCCCAAAATCCCAATTTCTGTCCAACACAGCCGAGGGCTCCAGAACACGTCGGAATTCTGGTCATGGTTTGACCCAAAATCGCCAAAAATTGTCAAAATTTCCCCATTTTTACCCCAAATTTTCTCATTTTTCCCTCAAATTTTCTCATCTTTCCCCCAAATTTTCACATTTTTTCCCCAAATTTCCTCCTTTTCCCCCAAAATCCTGATTTTTTTCCCCTCACCCTGCACGGCCAGCCGGAGTCTCCAGAACACGTCGGAATTCCGGTCGCGGTTTGACCCAAAATTGCCGCGTTTCGACCCCAAATTTTCTCTTTTTTTCCCCAAATTTTCACATTTTGACCCAAATTTTCACATTTTGACCCCAAATTTTCACTTTTTTTTTCCCAAATTTCACCCCAAAACCCCGGTGTCCCCCTCACCCTGCACGGCCAGCCGGGGTTTCCAGAACACGTCAGAATTCAGGTCACGGTTTGACCCAAAATTGCCGCGTTTCGATCCCAAATTTTCTCATTTTGACCCCAAATTTTCACATTTTGACACCAAATTTTCTCATTTTTTCCCCAAATTTTCACTTTTTCCCCAAATTTTCAAATTTCACCCCCAAACTCCCGGTGTCCCCCTCACCCTGCACGGCCAGCCGGGGGCTCCAGAACACGTCGGAATTCCGGCCGCGGTTCGACCCAAAATTGCCGCGTTTCGACCCCAAAGTTTCTCTTTTTTTCCCCATATTTTCACATTTTGACCCCAAATTTTCACATTTTGACCCCAAATTTTCACTTTTTTTCCCAAATTTCCTCATTTTGACCCCAAAATCCCCTCACCCTGCACGGCCAGCCGGGGTTTCCAGAACACGTCCGAGTTGCGCAGCAGCCGCGGTTTGACCCAAAATCGCCAAAAAATTGCCAAAATTTCCACGTTTTGACCCCAAATTGTCACATTTTGACCCCAAATTTTCACATTTTGACCCCAAAATTTTCTCATTTTTTCCCAAATTTCCTCATTTTGACCCCAAAATCCCCTCACCCTGCACGGCCAGCCGGGGTTTCCAGAAGACGTCCGAGTTGCGCAGCAGCTGCTCCCGGTCGCGGTTCACGGCCACGACGGCGGCGCCGCGGGCAAAGAGACGCCCGTAGGAGAGACGGAAATCACAGACCGTGCCTGGGGACAGGGACAGAGGGGACACTTGGGGACAGGGGGGACAGGGGGGACACTTGGGGACAGTGGGGACAGTGGGGACAGAGGGGACAGTGGGGACAGAGGGGACTGAGGGGACAGTGGGGACAGTGGGGACAGAGGGGACAGTGGGACAGTGGGACAGTGGGACAGTGGGGACAGTGGGGACAGTGGGACAGTGGGACAGTGGGACAGTGGGGACAGAGGGGACAGTGGGGACAGTGGGACAGTGGGGACAGTGGGGACAGTGGGACAGTGGGGACAGTGGGGACAGTGGGGACAGTGGGACAGTGGGGACAGAGGGGACAGTGGGGACAGTGGGGACACTGGGGACACTGGGGACACTGGGGATACTGGGGACACTGGGGACACTGGGGACACTGGGGACACTGGGGACACTGGGGACACTGGGGACACTGGGGACACTGGGGACACTGGGGACACTGGGGACACTGGGGACACTGGGGACACTGGGGACACTGGGGACACTGGGGACACTGGGGACATGGGGACATGGGGACACTGGGGACACTGGGGACACTGGGGACACTGGGGACACTGGGGACACTGGGGACATGGGGACACTGGGGACACTGGGGACACTGGGGACACTGGGGACATGGGGAC
Source organism: Muscicapa striata striata (assembly GCA_030060385.1). Classification (NCBI taxonomy): domain Eukaryota; kingdom Metazoa; phylum Chordata; class Aves; order Passeriformes; family Muscicapidae; genus Muscicapa; species Muscicapa striata. The sequence goes on from JAREIS010001537.1 coordinate 9,409, forward strand.
ACTGGGGACACTGGGGACACTGGGGACACTGGGGACACTGGGGACATGGGGACACTGGGGACACTGGGGACATGGGGACAGTGGGGACACTGGGGACACTGGGGACACTGGGGACACTGGGGACACTGGGGACACTGGGGACACTGGGGACACTGGGGACAGGGACATGGGGACATGGGGACATGGGGACACTGGGGACATGGGGACATGGGGACATGGGGACACAGGGGACATGGGGACATGGGGACATGGGGACAGGACAAGGGGACAGGACACAGGACAGGGGGACATGGGGGACAGGGACAGGGGGACATGGGGACATGGGGACATGGGGACATGGGGACACAGGGACATGGGGACATGGGGACATGGGGACATGGGGACATGGGGACAGACAGGGACATGGAGGACAGGGACATGGCCCAGGAAGGACATGGGACATGGACATGGACAGGCAGCAGGACAGGACAGTGACATGACAGACAACAGTCGACATGGTGACATGGACATAGACATGGCAGAGGGACAGTGAACAAGGACATGGACAGGCAGTACCAGGGACACAGAACAGTGACAGGGACAGGGACAGGGCAGACAGGGACAGGACAGACAGGACGACAGACAGGACATAGGAACAGTGGACAGGGACAGGACATGGACAGGACAGGGCAGGACGGGGACAGGACAGGGACATGGCCAGGACAGGCAGGGACAGACAGCAGTGACTACAGGAGACATGCACACAGGATCAGGACATACAGAACAGACCGAACAGGCTGGGACAAAAGCATAGGACAGGAACAGGGAACCAGTCACCAGATCAGCAACAGTCCAAGCTCAGCAGCAGCAACGCACCAGTCAGCCACGCCCTCCGCTCAGTCCCATCCCAGTCCTCCCAGTCCATCCCAGTCCCATCCCAGTCCCATCCCAGTCCCATCCCAGTCCATCCCAGTCCCTCCCAGTCCCTCCCAGTCCATCCCAGTCCCATCCCAGTCCATCCCAGTCCATCCCAGTGAATCCCAGTCCATCCCAGTCCATCCCAGTCCCTCCCAGTCCCTCCCAGTCCATCCCAGTCCATCCCAGTCCCTCCCAGTCCATCCCAGTCCCATCCCAGTCCCATCCCAGTCCATCCCAGTCCCTCCCAGTCCATCCCAGTCCATCCCAGTCCCATCCCAGTCCCATCCCAGTCCATCCCAGTCCATCCCAGTCCATCCCAGTCCCATCCCAGTCCCATCCCAGTCCATCCCAGTCCATCCCAGTGAATCCCAGTCCATCCCAGTCCCATCCCAGTCCATCCCAGTCCCATCCCAGTCCCATCCCAGTCTGTCCCAGTCTGTCCCAGTCCCTCCCAGTCCCATCCCAGTCCATCCCAGTCCCTCCCAGTCCCTCCCAGTCCCTCCCAGTCTGTCCCACCTCAGCTCCTCAGCGGGGGTTGGGGGCAGCAGGGCCTGGCTCCCCACCAGCACCAGCGGCCGCTGGGCCCGGCTCAGCAGCTCTGAGCAGAGCTGGACCTGGGATTAAACCCGGGATTAACCCCAGAGAGCCGGGATTGACCCCAAAAACCTGGGATTAAATCTGAGACTAACCCCCCAAAAACTGGGATTAAAGCCGGGATTAACCCCAAAAACCCTGGGATTAAATCTGAGTTTAACCCCCAAAAACCTGGGATTAAACCCGGGATTAACCCCAAAAACTGGGATTAAACCCGGGATTAACCCATCAAAAACTGGGATTAAACCCGGGATTAACCCCCAAAAACCTGGGATTAAACCCGGGATTAACCCCCAAAAACCTGGGATTAAACCCGGGATTAACCCCCCAAAAACTGGGATTAAACCCGGGATTAACCCCCCAAAAACTGGGTTAAACCCAGGATTAACCCCAAAAACCTTGGGATTAAACCCGGGATCAACACCCAAAAAACTGGGATTAAATCTGGGATTAACCCCAAAAAACTGGGATTAAATCTGGGATTTAGTTTTTTTTCCCAAATTTGGGGTTTTTGGGGTCTCACCTGCTCGGGGCTGCCCATGGGCACCCGCAGGGGCAGCGGGGTCGGGTCCCAAAAACCCCAAAAACCCAAAAAAACCCCAAACCCCAAAAACCCCAAAACCAACCCAAAAATCCCCTAAAAACCCCCCAAAATCCCACAAAAATCAACCCAAAAAACCCCCAAAAACCCCGTCCAAAAAATCCCCCAAAATCCCCAAAAAATCCCAAAACATTCCAAAAAATCCCCTTAAAAAAACCCAGAAAAACTCCAAAAAATCCCCAAAAAATCCCCAAAAAATAAAAAAAATCCCAACAAAATCCCAACAAAATCAAAAAATCCCAAAAAATCCCAAAAAATCCCAAAAAATCCCAAAAATCTCAAACCCCGAAAAAACCCCAAAAAACCCACATAAACCCCCAAAACCAACCCAAAAAATCCCCTTAAAAAACCCAGAAAAACTCAAAAAATCCCCCAAAAAATCTCCCCAAAAAATCCCAAAAAATCCCCAAAATTCCCAAATTTCCCCAAAATCCCAAATTTGGGTTTTTTGGGGTCTCACCTGCTCGGGGCTGCCCATGGGCAACTCCGTAGGCACGGGGTCGGGTCCCAAACCCCAAAACCACAAAATATCCCAAACCCCAAAATCTCCCAAAAATCCCAAAAACCCAAAAATCCCAAAAATCCCAAAATCCTCCAAACCCAAAAACCCAAAAACCCACATAAACCCCAAACCAACCCAAAATCCCTAAAAACCCAGAAAACTCAAAAATCCCCAAAATCCCAAAATAAAATAAAAATCCCAAAAATCCCAAAATTCTAAATTTCCCAAAATCCCAAATTTGGGGTTTTGGGTCTCACCTGCTCGGGCTGCCCATGGGCACCGCAGGCAGGAGGTCTCAAAACCCCAAAACCCAAAATCCCAAAAAACCCAAAATCCCCAAAATCCCAAATTCCCCAAATTTCCAAATTTGGGGTTTTGGGTCTCACTGCTCAGGGCTGCCATGGGCACCTGCAGGAGGGATCAGTCCAAAACCCCAAAACCCCAAAATATCCAAAACCCAAAATCTCCCAAAATCAAAAATCTAAAATTTCAAATTTCCCAAAATCCCAAATTTGTTTTTGGAAGTCTCACCTGCTCAGGGCTGCCATGGCACCCAGGCAGCGGGTCGTCCCAAATACCCCAAACCTCAAAAATCCCAAACCAAAATCTCCCAAAATCCCAAAATCTAAAATTTCCAAATTTCCCCAAAATTCCAAATTTGGGGTTTTGAGGTCTCCTGCTCGGGGCTGCCCATAGACTCCCGCAGGGTTTGTGAGATCAGGTCCCAAATACCCCAAAAACCCTCAAAAATCCAAAAACCCCAAAATCTCCCCAAAAATCCCCAAAAAAATAAAAAATTCCCAAAATTTCCCCAAAATCCCAAATTTGGGTTTTGGGTCTCACCTGCTCGGGGCTGCCCATGGGCACTGGGCAGGGGCAGCGGGTCACCTCCCGTGGTTCCCAGGCACCAGCAAAGAGATTCTGCAGGTAATTGTCCAGGTACCTGGTGGGGGAGGGGAAATTTTGTTTTTTTTTTTTATTTTGGGGTTTTTTGGGGTTTGGGGTTTTTTTGGGATTTTTTTTGGGGGGGTTTTATGGGGTTTTGTGAGGTTTTAAGGGGTTTTTTTTCGATTTTTTTTTATGTTTTAGTGTTTTAGGAATCTTTGGGGTGGTTTTAGGGTGTTTTTTGGGGTTTGGGTTTTTTTGGGGTTTGGGGTTTTTTGGGGGATTTTTTTGGGTTTTTGGGGGTTTTTAAATTATTTTTTGGGTGTTTTTGGGGTGTTTTTGGGATGTTTTTGGGGTATTTTGGATTTTAGGATGTTTTGGGATGTTTTGGAGTTTGGATTTTTGGTGTTTAGGTATTTTAGTTTTTGGTGTTTTGGGTTTGGTTTTTGGGTTTGGTTTTGGATTTTTGGGTTTTTGGGGTTTTATTTTTGGGTGTTTTAGGTGTTTTGGTTTTTGGGGTATTTTTGGATGTTTTTAGGATTTTTGAGGATGTTTTAGGGTTTTTGGGTTTTAGAGGTATTTTGGATTTTTAGGTTTTTAGGATTTTTGGTATTTTGGATGTTTTTAGGTATTTTGGGTTTTTAGGATGTTTTGGGTGTTTTGGGATGTTTTAGGTATTTTTGGGTGTTTTTGGAGTTTTTGGATGTTTTTGGGTTGTTTTAGGATGTATTTTGGGATTTTTGGATATTTTAGGATATTTGGTGTTTTAGGATGTTTTGGGGTATTTTGGATGTTTTATGAGATGTTTTGGGATGTTTTGGGATTTTTAGGTTTTTAGGATATTTTTAGGAGTTTTTGGATGTTTTTGGGTTTTTAGGTTTTGATGTTTTCAGGTATTTTGGATTTTTGGGAATTTTTGGTTGTTTTAGGATATTTTTGGGGTGTTTTTGGGGATGTTTTTAGGATATTTTTGGGGTGGTTTTGGGATGTTTTTGGGGTATTTTTGGGATGTTTTTAGGGATATTTTGGGGATGTTTTGGGATGTTTTTGGGGTGTTTTAGGGATGTTTTTAGGGATGTTTTTGGGGATGTTTGTGGGATGTTTTTGGGGTGTTTTTAGGGATGTTTTTATGGATGTTTTTGGGATGTTTTAGTAGGTATTGGTTTTTAGGATTTTGGGTTTTGGAGGTGTTTGTGGAGTGGTATTTTTGAGTGAGTTTTGGGTTTTAACACGGGGCCTGGGGGCACCCCAAAAACCCCAAAATTAATGGGGGCCACCCCAAAATCCCAACCAGGGGGTTGAGACCCCAAATCCCACAGCAGCACCCCAAAAAACCCCCCCAGAAAACCCCAAAAATGTCCCCAAACCCTCCTGAGCTGATTTTGGGATCCCGGCTGTGATTGGGTCCCCCCTCCCAGGTTCAATTTTGGGATCCCGGCTCTGATTGGTTCCCCCCTCCCAGGTGATTTTGGGATCCCGGCTCTCATTGGTTCCCCCCTCCCAGGTTCAATTTTGGGATCCCGGCTGTGATTGGGTCCCCTCTCCCAGGTTCAATTTTGGGATCCTGGCTGTGATTGGTCCCCCTCTCCCAGGTTCAATTTTGGGATCCTGGCTGTGATTGGTTCCCCCCTCCCAGGTTCAATTTTGGGATCCCGGCTGTGATTGGTTCCCCCCTCCCAGGTTCAATTTCGGGATCCTGGCTGTGATTGGTTCCCCCCTCCCAGGTGATTTTGGGATCCCGGCTGTGATTGGGTCCCCCCTCCCAGGTTCAATTTTGGGATCCCGGCTCTGATTTTGGGATCCCTGTGCTGATTTTGGGATCCCGGCTGTGATTGGGTCCCCCCTCCCAGGTTCAATTTCGGGATCCCAGGTTCAATTTTGGGATCCCGGCTGTGATTGGGTCCCCCCTCCCAGGTTCAATTTTGGGATCCCGGCTGTGATTGGGTCCCCTCTCCCAGGTTCAATTTCGGGATCCCAGGTTCAATTTTGGGATCCTGGCTCTGATTGGGTCCCCCCTCCCAGGTTCAATTTTGGGATCCCGGCTGTGATTGGGTCCCCCCTCCCAGGTTCAATTTCGGGATCCCAGGTTCAATTTTGGGATCCTGGCTCTGATTGGGTCCCCCTCCCAGGTTCAATTTTGGGATCCCGGCTGTGATTGGGTCCCCTCTCCCAGGTTCAATTTTGGGATCCCAGGTTCAATTCCGGGATCCCGGCTGTGATTGGGTCCCCCTCCCAGGTTCAATTTTGGGATCCCGGCTGTGATTGGGTCCCCTCTCCCAGGTTCAATTTTGGGATCCCGGCTCTGATTTTGGGATCCCTGTGCTGATTTTGGGATCCGGGCTGTGATTGGCCCCCCCGGCGGCGGTCCCGGGGCGGGGCGCACCGGGCGTGCCCTCGGTGGCGGTGGCGATGGCGCGGCGCAGGGTGGGGACGATGTCGCGCACGGCGCGCACCGAGAGCGCGGCCTTGCAGAGCGTGCGGAACAGCGGCAGCTGCGGGATGTCCTGGAGAGCGCCCCGGCCCTGGAAACAGGGAATGGGAATGGGAATGGGAATGGGAACTGGGAATTGGGAATGGGAATTGGGAATTTGGGAATGGGAACTGGGAATGGGAATTGGGAATGGGAATTGGGAATTGGGAATTGGGAACAGCGGCAGCTGCGGGATGTCCTGGAGAGCGCCCCGGCCCTGCAATGGGAATGGGAATTGGGAATTTGGGAATGGGAATTGGGAATTGGGAAATGGGAATGGGAACTGGGAATTGGGAATTGGGAATGGGAATGGGAATGGGAATTGGGAATGGGAATTGGGAATTGGGAACTGGGAATTGGGAACAGCGGCAGCTGCGGGATGTCCTGGAGAGCGCCCCGGCCCTGCAATGGGAATGGGAATTGGGAATTTGGGAATGGGAATTGGGAATTGGGAAATGGGAATGGGAACTGGGAATTGGGAATGGGAATTGGGAATGGGAATTGGGAATGGGAATGGGAATTGGGAATGGGAATTGGGAATTGGGAACAGCGGCAGCTGCGGGATGTCCTGGAGAGCGCCCCGGCCCTGGAATGGGAATGGGAATGGGAATGGGAATGGAATGGGAATGGAATAGGATGAATGGGAATTGGAATGGTGAGGAATGGATGGAATTGGGAATTGGGGAATGGAATGGAATTGAATGGAATGGGAATGGGAATGGGAATTGGAACGGGACATGGATGGGAGATGGAATGGGAATGGAATGAATGAATGAATGGAATGGGAATGGAATGGGAATGGAATGGAATGGTAGGGATGGAATGGTGGAATGAGAATGGGAATGGAATATGGAATGGAATGGGAATGGAGAATGATGGAATGAATGGGAATAAGTGGGATTTGAGGCTGAGAATGAATGAATGGAATGGAATGGAATGAATGTGAAGGTGGATGGGAATTGGAATGAATGAATGGATGGAATGGAATTGGATGATTGAATGGGAATGGATTGGAATTGGGAATGGGATGAATGGGCA
>JAREIS010001538.1:0-47138 GCA_030060385.1 Muscicapa striata striata
ATGTAACAATTTTGCCAATATTGTTACAATTTAATTAGCACGAATCACATTTATAACAAACCCCCATTTCTCTTTTTATCATATTGATTCGTGCTTAGAAAAACTGTATTTTGGTATTCTTTATATTCCCAAATTACTCTGATTTTTACATTTCCTTATATCAGCCTCTAATTTTAATTCTATGGCAATTTCTTGCATGAAATCTACAAAAAGGTTTTTATTTGAAGTTGGCAAATCCCAGTCACTATAGTGCTGTTTTTAATTGTTTACATAGCTTTTTTAGTTAACACAAATTCCAAAAAAACTTTTCCGATCGTAACAGGCAGTACTAACATATGGATGTGCCACAAAAACTGGTTCCCTTTTATCCCTGACCCACATAGAGCAATTACATTTGTCATAGGGATCAGGAATAGTTTGTTTCTCTATTGCTGGCTCTTGTGCCGCTTTCCCGGACTCTGTTCTATGCAGTCTCACGGCTTCAGCCAGTTGCCAGGGGACGAGTCCAGTAAAAATCCGCAGGACTTTTAACTTTCTACCTTTTTCTCAAGGTCCCATGGGTTGCAGCCAAGGGCCGAGATGTCAATCTTCTCGGTAGCAAAGTTTTATATCCTGGGATTTGTTTGGCACCCTTGGCCTCATAAAGTTCCTATGAGCCATTTTAACTTTTTTTGTTCCAAAGATGGCACAAATTATTTGTAGTTCTGCAGCATTGTCCTATCTCTTTCACTAAATTGATCAGTTATACTTTTTTTATTTTTTCTTAATCCACTAAAGCTCTGGGGATATGCCAACTGCAACAAAATTTGCTTTCATATTTAGTTCAGTTATCAGTTCCAAAAAAAAAAATCACTAAAAGATCTTTTTAAAGTTAACTGTTCATGTACACAACTTAAACTAAATAAATCAATAGTCTTTTTCTTCTGCTTTAGTTACTTTCTACCATGAATTAAAACAACAAATACAAACAACACAAATGCTTGAATTCATAGTTAGTACATTCTAGTGTGTTAATTGTTTTTGGACCCTTTTTTAATAACAGGTGTTACCAGTTCCTTTTTCTAGAATTGCAGCTCCTCAAATGAATCAGTTAGTGTTGACTGCTGGAGGCTTCTGAGGAACTTTTTGGTTCATTTGGGCCATTTTCACTGATCAAGGAGGTGTCTAATTCTTTCTCACTGGTACTGTTCTTCCTCCGGGCTCAATGAGGTTGCAGTCTGCAGCTAATTCAGGATGTCTAAATTTTGATCATGCACCTCTCGAAACAATCTTAAATTGTTATTTAAACAACTGTGCTATAAAATAACATTTTCCATTATATATATAAAAACTACATCCCCCTTTGGTCCTAAGGTACAGTGGTTTAATGCCAATTTCATATAGACTGTAGCCTTTGGGCACCAAATACCTTTTTTAGCTTTATCATGAATTTATTACAATCTTCTTATGTTTTTAAACCCAAGTGAAAATGTTTTAATCAATTTTAAGTTCTTTTTAAGTTTACTTTTAGGTATCCTGGTGTCAAAATAATTTTCTAATCTTTATGTTGTATCAGTCCTTTTACCCATGAAGCCTAAGTTCAGCTTTTTCCTGCTGAACTACTGCTTCTGTGGTTAAAAAAAATTAGACATGGTCCCCTCCCCCTCCCAATCAGGGTTCTAAACTTTCTTCTCTCTAGCATTTTACTAACACATACTGTCTTGGTCTGACAGAATGTATTGGAAAATCAAGAGAAGTTGTTTAAGCTAAAATGCCTCTCTCTTAATTCTCTTAAATTGTTTGCAATGGTTATAATATACCCCTGTTTAAGCTGTAGCCTGAGCCACAGAAAATGCTTTTACTTCCTGAGTTATGATACACTATAACTAGCAAATATTTCCACTTGTCTGTTTTGGATAATTTGGTAAAATCAACTTGGATTTTTTTTTTCTTTTTCTTTTTCAAACACCTATAGGCTGTTTGACTGCCTCTAAAGGGAGGACTCTTTAGCACTTTTTTGTTCACTTTCTGACATGTAAGACATCCTTAAGTAATTTGTTTCCCAATTTTAAATATTCTTATACACTCATAAAATTCTAAAAAGTGCTTACAAAATGCCCTTGTTCTCCAGTGAGTCTTTTATGTATGTTACTTAGGATTTGTCGGGCAAAAGGTTTTGGTACTACTTTTTCTACCATTGGGCAGAATCCATTCTCCCTCTGTCAGAGTTGCTTCTAGCTCTTTAATAGCTTCTACCTTTGCTGAGGAAAAGTCTGGTGTTTCATTTTGTGTTTCTGCCTCCTGAAAAGTCATAACTACACCATTGTTTTCTCTTAAGGCAGCCTTTTCTGCTTCATTTTCAGCCAAACTGTTTCCTCTTACTTCAATATCTCTGTGTTTGTGGTTACTTGTGTTTTCTGCGCTGCTGCCATTAGAATCCTGGCTTCTATTTTTCTGTCTTTTCTTATTTCTTCTAACATGTACCTTTTGCACTTCCCTTAACAGCTCCTGAAGTCCCCTATCCTGCCAATTTTCTAATTTTTCTAGCTTCTTCCTGATGGCCTCTCAAGACTTAGTTACAAATTGTATTTTTAAAAGAACCTGCCCTGCTGCTGAATCAGGGTCTATGTCTGAGTATAACTGCAAATTCTTTCTTAGTCTTTTTTGCCATTTTATAGGGGATTTTTCTTTCCCTTGTTGTTCACTTAGGTCTTCCCCTATATTTTGTCCTCTGGGCACCACTCCCCGAATTTCTTGGATAATTAGCAGAGCAGGAGCTGAAGGCAGAGCAGGAGCCAAAGGCAGAGAAGGAGCTGAAGGCAGAGCAGGAGCTGAAGGCAGAGCAGGAGCTGAAGGCAGAGCAGGAGCCCAAGGCAGAGCAGGAGCCCAAAGGCAGAGCAGGAGCTGAAGGCAGAGCAGGAGCTGAAGGCAGAGCAGGAGCCAGAGGCAGAGCAGGAGCTGAAGGCAGAGCAGGAGCACAAAGGCAGAGCAGGAGCCCAAAGGCAGAGCAGGAGCTGAAGGCAGAGCAGGATCCCAAAGGCAGAGCAGGATTCAGCAGCCCCACGGGGCCGCACCGATTCCAGCCTCACCACAGTGGCCCCGGTGCCACACGGGGCTGGGAAGGGCCCGGCCCTGCTGCACACACGGAGCTGCTGCAGGAGCTCAGGAGGAGTCCCCGGCCCTGCTGGGGTGATCCTGGCATTCTGTGAAAGTTATCCTGAAACAATGAGGAATGGGGATGGGGCTTGGAGCCACCTGGAGTAGTGAAAGGTGTCCCTGCCCATGTGTCACAATGCCATGAGAGAGAGATGGTTGTGCCCCAATTAAAGGGCAAATGAGACCACGGAACAGCAATAGTGTTTTAATATTATAGACTGTAATGTAAATATACAATACTTAATAAAAAATTTGCTAGTTTTACTTATTCCTCGAATTTTCTCTTAATTTTTGTATTCTTAAATTATTCTTTCTATTGTTATTCTTCTTACTACGCTTCTTTTTCTTACTACTCTTCTTCTTCGCTTCTTCTATGTATTTTTGATTTCTTATTCATATTCCTATTCCTATCCCTATCTGTTTTCCTATTCTTATTCCTATTCCTATTCTTATTCCTATTCCTATTCTTCTTCTTTCCTCTTCTTCTTCTTAAATATATTTTTAATTCTTATTCTTCTTCCTCTTCTTAAATATATTTTTTAATTCTTATTCTTATTCCTGCTAGTCCTCTTCTTCTAAGTATTTTTAAATTCTTATTAGTATTCTTCTATGTATTCTTAAATAAGTCTTGTCCGTCTTCTTTGTCTTCTTAGTCTTCATCTTTGTCTTCTTCCTGTTCTTCATTGTCTTCATCCTCTTCATCTGCTATGTCATCTTCGTCTTCTTAATTTTCTTTTTTGCCTTTGTCTTCATCTTGTCTTGTCTTCTTCGTATTTTTTGTCTTTGTTGTCTTCATTCTCTTCCTTGTCTCTTTCACTCCTCGGTCCGTGGCCTCAGGCAGGGACAGCGGAGCAGCCCCCGCAGCGCCCGCAGCGCCCGCCTGAAGCGGGAGGGACGTTTCCTGTGCAGGGCAGGCACGGAGCTCCCTGGGCCCTCAACCCAGGCCTCACGAAGCACTGGGAGCTTGTCTGCCGCTAAAACTTTCCGGTTTTGGTCTTTGTCATCAGGGGGCAGCTCCTGGACGCTCAGCTCATCCCACTCCTCATCCTCTGGAGCCAAGGACTTGGCCCCGATGTTGTGCTTGGCCTTGTCTTCCCAGTTCTGCACCAGCTCCTTGTCGCTGTCATCTTCCCAGCTGGAGTGTCCTGAGGGTCTGCTGCCATTCCCTCCTGACAAAATCTGGCCAATGGCTTCTTCCCAGTCGGAAAGTTCTGTACAGCTGTTGCCACCTCCTTGGAACAGCCCTTGCTCAATGCGTTCTTCCCAGTCCGAGCACTCTTGGGAGCGGCTGACTTCTCCCTGGGACAAATCTTCCTCCATGCATTCTTCCCGGTCAGAAACTTCCTGGGACAGCTCTGGGTCTCTCTCCAGGAAAGGCTCCAGGTCATCCAAGTATTGCCAAAATTTCATTTCCTCATTGGAGTCATCCGTCCTCTCCCATAGGGCCTGCACTGACCCCGCTCCTGTCTCCTCAACAGCTCCAGGCAGAGCAGCAGCTGCCAGCTCGGCCTCCATGGGACTCTTTGGGGAAGGAGAGGCACTGGCTGGGGCACAGGCTGGGAGCTGCTTCCTCCTCCCAGAGCGGCGCTCCTGGGACTGAGCACTCCAGGGCTCTGCGCCCCTTAAATACCCTCAGTGAAGGGTGGGGCTCCCTGATGTCACAAGGGTCTCTGGCCACCGCCGTGTCCCACATCACAAAGGGCCATGACACGAAGAAATAACAGCTGGGTACAAGGCTTCAGAATCAGTGTGGAACTCCTGGAGGGCTCACACGCTCCACACTCGTGTGCACGTGCACAAAAGCACCGCTCCTTTCTGAGGCTGCATTGCAGCACACAAGGAGTAAAATCAGAATTCCTCCTGCTCTCACAGTAAAAATGCCTCCTGTGCAGATCTCTGCTGCAACCAACTTAGTGACCATGAAACAATATTGGATTCCAAAAGCTGGGAGTTGGGGGAACCTTTCTTCTTGGCCATGTCTTCATCCTGAATTCTTATTCCTATTACTCCTTCAATATATTTGTAATTTCTTATATATATATTACTATTCTACTCTACATCTATTCTGCTCTACTCTACTCTACTCTACTCTACTCTACTCTACTCTACTCTACTCTAGTCTACTCAGCGTTTTTGAAGGCTTATTCTTTTTCATCTTCATCATCTCCTTAATCTTTGTCCTCTTCATAGTCTTTCCTGGGGCCAGCCGGGCCGGGAGGGCCTGGGCTCGGCTGGCGGGCCAGGCCGGGGCCTTCTTGCGGGGGACGAGCTCCTTCCCTGGGGAGCTGCGCTTCCCTTTCTGCAGCTGCTGCTGCGCCTCAGGATCCTGCTGCTGCTGGCCCGCTCAGGGGCTCCTGGGCCTGGCTCAGGAAGTGGCTCTGGCTGTGGTCTGGCTCAAGGACAGAGCCTGGCCGGCTGCTGGCCAGGATTTAGTACAGGTGATGGCTGCATCCCCGTACACTTCAGGGCCTTCACTGAATCCTGTGTCCTGTTCCCACAGGAGGGCTTTCTGTCACCTTCTTCCCATGCACGTTCTTCCACAGAGTGCTGTCACTCACCTTCTTCCCATGGACATGTCTTGGAACACTCTCCCTCATAGCTCCTTGGATCATTTGACATCTTCTGGGAAAGCTTCTCTTCTCATAGTAATCCCCTTGGGACAGCTCGTCCTTCCCTTTGGGATAGGCTCTTTATGTTTCTTCACCTGGGGACAGCTCCTGTCACTCCTTTCCACCGGGACACAAGTCGCTCTTCACACGGGACAGCTCCTGCACTCTGCTTTTCCCCTCAAAGAGCTCGGTCTTCACCCTGGGACAGCTCCTGCTCTGGCTGCTTTCCCTGGGACAGCTCCGCTGGCATGCCGGTTTCAGGCCCTGTCCCGAGGCTGCGCTCCTGGCCACCCCGAGGGCGGCGGAGCACACTGCCAGCTGGGGACACCGGCGTGCCTCCTGGGCCACCCTGAGCGGGGCAGGAGCACCCTGGCACGGGCTGTGTGTGCCTAGGACTAGGGCGCAGGGCTGCGCCCTTTGGCCCTGCACTGCCCAGCTCTGTGCCCCGGCTCGTGTCCTGGGCTCAGCAGGCAGGGCAGTGCTGGCACGTGCACAGGTGGCAGCGGTGGCAGCCTGTCCCACAGAGGACAGGGCCTGGCCCGCTGCCCTGCGGCCTGCCTGCAGCTGCCCAGATCTCCCTGTGGGAACTTGGCTGTTCAAGTGTTTTGGGTCCCACCTTGGCTGCTGGGCCGGGCCCGGCGCTGAGGAGCGGCGCCGCCATTGCTGCCGCCCTCAGGGGCTCTGAGGCAGGGTTTAAGCATACTATCTCTAAAAACTTATGCAACCTTGCTATTAACAAAGAATATATTCATGTTAAATGTCATTTAACATTATGCATATAGCATTATCCCAATACTTCAAAGGCCAACAACATGTCATACATTTTTAACATGCTCCCTAAGGAGGAATGATTGTCCCCGATCCCTCTGCAGCAGAGGCCAGACAGTGATGAATGAGGACAAGGCAAACCTAAGCTCTCGGCCACCCAGCCCCTGCCCAGCTGGCCGGGACCCCAGGCATCGTCAGGAGCACCAGAGGAGACAGTGGCAGGGTCAGTGCTGGCAGTACAGAAGGACTCCTGGGTGAGGAGAGAAAGTGATGGCAGGTTTTCCTGCCTGATCTAGAGCTTTCATTGGGGAAAGTGAGTCTCTCCCAAGTAGACTAAAAAATTCATTTATTTCTCCCAAACAGCCCGAACCCTTGTGAAAAACATGGCTCAGTGTCTTGAGACAATTAAAAGGTTTAATAAAGAGACAATTGGAGACAAACATAAAGCAAAGGGTTAAACGGCCGGGTGCTTGTCATGCTGCCAGGAGCACACTGCTGCTTCGGGAACACCCCTTTAAATATGTTTCACAATCCATCCATTTGTCGCATATTCATAGACCTTCATGCATAGTCAGCTGTTTCTGGGAACTGTTTAGCATGGCCACTCCTTGGGTCTGCCTTTACAGAGCATGCGTGTTTTCTTGGCTTGTGGTTTTATTCTTCCCTTTATCGTTTTTAATTTGGGTGATGGTCCTGGCCTTTTGCAGCCGGTGAGTGTTGATAATTGTCATGTCAGCTCCAGGGCCCCCATCACCTGTTGACTAGGCAGGTAGTTTAAGCATACTATCTCTAAAAAACTTATGTCTAACCTTTGCTATTAACAAAGACTATATTCATATAGAAATGTCATTTTAACATTATACATATAGCATTTATCCCAATACTTGCAAAGAGCCAACAACATGTCATACATTTTTAACATGCTCCCTAAGGAGGAAGGATGTCCCCGGATCCCTCTGCAGCAGAGGCCAACAGTGATGAATGAGGACAAGGCAAACCCCAACTCTCGGCCACCCAGCCCCTTGCCCAGCTGGCCGGGACCCCAGGCTCGCAGGGAGCACCAGGAGGAGACAGTGGCAGGGTCAGTGCTGGCAGTACAGAAGAGGACTCGGGTGAGGAGAGAAAATGATGGCAGTTCCTGCCTGATCTAGAGCCTTTCCTGGGGAGAAAGTGAGAGGCCTTGTACAGTCTCTCCACTTGAGTCCATCCAGTTTCCTAGGAACTTATCAAATAATGATAGAAGTGTTCAAATTACGTAAGAATTAGTGTATTGTCTAACAAAGTTTGTAAAGCACAATAACAGAGTCTCTGGATTTCATGTGCTGTCTCTGTGAGGTGCTGATGTATTTTCCCCCTCCGTGCCACTGGGTCCCTGTGAGCAGTGGCTGCTCAGCCCCAGCCCAGCGGGAGATTTCCCGGCGGGGCCGGCAGGGCAGGGCTGTCCCTGCTGTCTGCAGGCAAACGAAAGGCGCCCGCTGAGCCCGGCTGAGAGAGAGCTGTGCTGGGACCCGCTGTGCAGCAGGGCTGCCCAGGGGCACGGCGAAGCCACCACAGCTCGAGGCCATTTCCCCTTGTCCTGTCCCTGTTCCCTTTGAGCAGAGCCTGATCCCACCCGGCTGCACCCTCCTGTCAGGGGTACACAAGGATTGTTCCTTTCCCAGGCCCGCTCCTCCTCCTCTCTGCTTTCCAAAACCCAGTAACAATCACAGAAGGATGACAAATCCCACTGGAGTGTTTGGGACGGGATGTTCACCCATTTCTTCTGTCCCCAGGGACAACCAAGTGTCTCCCCCCTCCCCTGCCCAATGTCCAACAGCAGAGTCTCCAGGCCAGCGTTCCTCTCTGTGAGAGCAGCAGGAGGGGAGTTTGAGGAGTTCTGCAGCCTGAGAGAGGGGAAGGCAGGAATCCTTCCTTCCTTCCTTCCTTCCTTCCTTCCTTCCTTCCTTCCTTCCTTCCTTCCTTCCTTCCTTCCTTCCTTCCTTCCTTCCTTCCTTCCTTCCTTCCTTCCTTCCTTCCTTCCTTCCTTCCTTCCTTCCTTCCTTCCTTCCTTCCTTCCTTCCTTCCTTCCTTCCTTCCTTCCTTCCTTCCTTCCTTCCTTCCTTCCTTCCTTCCTTCCTTCCTTCCTTCCTTCCTTCCTTCCTTCCTTCCTTCCTCCTTCCTTCCTTCCTTCCTTCCTTCCTTCCTTCCTTCCTTCCTTCCTTCCTTCCTTCCTTCCTTCCTTCCTTCCTTCCTTCCTTCCTTCCTTCCTTCCTTCCTTCCTTCCTTCCTTCCTTCCTTCCTTCTTTCCCTCTTTCTCTCTTTCTTTCTCTTTCTCTCTTTCTCTCTTTCTCTCTTTCTCCTTTTCTCTTTTCTTTCTTTCCCACACCAAAGGAGACTCCTGCAATGTCAAAAGGAATTGTTCTGGGTGGAGCAGCCCTGCAGGGCTCCAGCCCAGAGGAGAGGCCTGGGGGATGCCAGCTGTGGTCCCACCTGCAGCTTGGCACTTCAGACCAGTGCCAGGAGTGCGAAAATTTGAGATAGAACAGAGGATCCAGACCCACACCTGATCTGTCTCCTCTCACTCAGCAGCCCCGGAGAAGGTTCTGAATAAATGCTGCACAGCCTGTGCAATCAGGAGTGACTCTGATTTACTCCGTGCGCGCTCCTGTGCAATCAGGAGTGACTCTGATTTACTCCGTGCGCGCTCCTGTGCAATCAGCAGTGACTCTGATTTACTCCGTGCGCGCTCCTGTGCAATCAGGAGTGACTCTGATTTACTCCGTGCGCGCTCCTGTGCAATCAGGAGTGACTCTGATTTACTCCGTTGCATTTGGAAGGGCACGGACACCATTTCAGCGCCGTCTGTGTTTGTGCTTCATGTTTGTGCTGCCCGTGCGGGCGGAGCGGGGCTGGGGGAGCCGCGCTCCCCTCAGAGCCCCTGAGGGCGGCAGCAATGGCGGCGCCGCTCCCTCAGCGCCCGGGCCCGGCCCAGCAGCCAAAGGTGGGACCCAAAACACTTGAACAGCCAAGTTCCCACAGGGAGATCTGGAGCAGCTGCAGGCAGCGCCGCAGGGCAGCCGGAGCCAGGCCCTGTCCCTCTGTGGGGACAGGCTGCCACCGCTGCCACCTGTGCCACGGCTGCCAGCACGGCCCTGCCTGCTGAGCCCCAGGGACACTGAGAGCCGGGGCACAGAGCTGGGCAGTGCAGGGGAGAAGGGGCCGCAGCCCTGCAGCCCCTGTCCTTGGCAGCCACACAGCCCCGTGCCCAGGGTGCTCCTGCCCCCGCTCAGGGTGGCCCAGGAGGGCACAGCCCGTGTGTCCCCGAGCTGGCAGCTGCTGCCTGTGCCGCCCATCCCCGCGGGGGCTGCAGCCATGGAGCGCAGCCTCAGGGGAACAGGGCCTGAGAAACCGGACAGTGACAGCCAGCTGTCCCAAGGGGAAAACAGCAGAGTCCAGGAGCTGTCCCAGGTGATAGAAGACGTCGAGCTCTTTGGAGGGGAAAGCAAGAGTGAGCAGGAGCTGTCCCCTGTGGAAGACGACAATGTGCTCTCCCGTGGGGATGGCAAGAGTGACAAGGAGCTGTCCCCAGGTGAAGAAAACCATAAAGAAGAGCCATCCCAAAGGGAGAGTGACCGGGAGCTGTCCCAAGGGGATTACTATGAGGATGAGAAGCTTTTCCCAGAAGATGTCAAATATGAAAGAGAGCTGAGCTATGGCGAAGACTGTGATGTCCAAGACACGTCCCTATGGGAAGAAGGTGACAATGAACAGCTCTCTCTGTGGGAAGAACGTGAGCAGGAGGAGCTGACGAGGAGGGCCCTGCTCAGTGGTACAGACACAGATTCAGGCTCATCACCTGAACTGAAATCCCTGGGGATACAGAGCCCGCTCAGTGTCCTGTTCAATACTCCAGCCAGCAGCCAGGCTCAGCTTTCCTTGAGCCAGAACAGCACCAGGGAGCCCCTGAGCCGGGCTGTGCCGGAGGTGCCGGCACTGAGGCAGCAGCAGCAGCAGCAGCAGGATGCCCTGGAGCGCTGCAGTGCTGCAGAAAGGGAAGCAGCAGCTCCCCCAGCAAGGGAAGGGAGCTCCGTGCCTGCCCCGCACAGCCCCCCCAGGCCCTGGCCTGCCCAGCCGGGAGCCCAGGCCCTCCCCGGGCAGCCGGCTGCCCCCAGGAAACGTCCCTCCCGCTTCAGGCGGGCGCTGTGGGTGCTGCAGGGGCTGCTCCGCTGTCCCTGCCTGGGGCCACGGCCCGAGGAGTGACACACACAGGGCACCACAGCAGGGATTGCTCCAGAGCCTCCCTCCCTGCAGGGCTGGGCACAGCCGGGCTGCCAACACCCACGGGAGCTGGGGCAGCACACAGGAATGGGAGGATGAGGATGGAGAAGATGAGCACTAAGATGGTGATGAAGACAGCAAAGACTATGAAGAGGACAAAGATTAAGGAGATGATGAAGATGAAAAAGAATAAGCCTTCAATAACGCTGAGTAGACTAGAGTAGAGTAGAGTAGAGTAGAGTAGAGTAGAGTAGAGTAGAGTAGAGAGCAGAATAGATGTAGAGTAGAATAGTAATATATATAAGAAATTACAAATATATTGAAGGAGTAATAGGAATAAGAATTTAGGATGAAGACATGGCCAAGAAGAAAGGTTCCCCCAACTCCCAGCTTCTGGAATCCAATATTGTTTCATGGTCACTAAGTTGGTTGCAGCAGAGATCTGCACAGGAGGCATTTTTACTGTGAGAGCAGGAGGAACTCTGATTTTACTCCTTGTGTGCTGCAATGCAGCCTCAGAAAGGAGCGGTGCTTTTGTGCACGTGCACACGAGTGTGGAGCGTGTGAGCCCTCCAGGAGTTCCACACTGATTCTGAAGCCTTGTACCCAGCTGTTATTTCTTCGTGTCATGGCCCTTTGTGATGTGGGACACGGTGGTGGCCAGAGACCCTTGTGACATCAGGGAGCCCCACCCTTCACTGAGGGTATTTAAGGGGCGCAGAGCCCTGGAGTGCTCAGTCCCAGGAGCGCCGCTCTGGGAGGAGGAAGCAGCTCCCAGCCTGTGCCCCAGCCAGTGCCTCTCCTTCCCCAAAGAGTCCCATGGAGGCCGAGCTGGCAGCTGCTGCTCTGCCTGGAGCTGTTGAGGAGACAGGAGCGGGGTCAGTGCAGGCCCTGTGGGAGAGGACGGACGACTCCAATGAGGAAATGAAATTTTGGCAATACTTGGATGACCTGGAGCCTTTCCTGGAGAGAGACCCAGAGCTGTCCCAGGAAGTTTCTGACCGGGAAGAATGCATGGAGGAAGATTTGTCCCAGGGAGAAGTCAGCAGCTCCCAAGAGCGCTCGGACTGGGAAGAATGCATCGAGCAAGGGCTGTTCCAAGGAGGTGGCAACAGCTGTACAGAACTTTCCGACTGGGAAGAAGCCATTGGCCAAATTTTGTCAGGAGGGAATGGCAGCAGACCCTCAGGACACTCCAGCTGGGAAGATGACAGCGACAAGGAGCTGGTGCAGAACTGGGAAGACAAGGCCAAGCACAACATCGGGGCCAAGTCCTTGGCTCCAGAGGATGAGGAGTGGGATGAGCTGAGCGTCCAGGAGCTGCCCCCTGATGACAAAGACCAAAACCAGAAAGTTTTAGCGGCAGACAAGCTCCCAGTGCTTCGTGAGGCCTGGGTTGAGGGCCCAGGGAGCTCCGTGCCTGCCCTGCACAGGAAACGTCCCTCCCGCTTCAGGCGGGCGCTGCGGGCGCTGCGGGCGCTGCGGGGCTGCTCCGCTGTCCCTGCCTGAGGCCACGGCCCGAGGAGTGAAAGAGACGAGGAAGAGAATGAAGACAACAAAGACAAAAATACGAAGAAGACAAGACAAGATGAAGACAAAGGCAAAAAAGAAAACGAAGAAGACGAAGATGACATAGCAGATGAAGAGGATGAAGACAATGAAGAACAGGAAGAAGACAAAGACGAAGACTAAGAAGACAAAGAAGATGGACAAGACTTATTTAAGAATACATAGAAGAATACTAATAAGAATTTAAAAATACTTAGAAGAAGAGGACTAGCAGGAATAAGAATAAGAATTAAAAAATATATTTAAGAAGAGGAAGAAGAATAAGAATTATAAAATATATTTAGGAAGAAGAAGAAGAAGAAGAAGATGAAGAAGGAATAGGAATAAGAATAGGAAAATAGGGATAGGGATAGGAATAGGAATAGGAATAGGAATAGGAATATGAATAAGAAATCTAAAATATATAGAAGAAGCGAAGAAGAACACTAGTAAGAAAAAGAAGCGTAGTAAGAAGAATAACAATAAAAAGAATAATTTAAGAATACAAAAATGAAGAGAAAATTCGAGGAATAAGTAAAACTAGCAAATTTTTTTATTAAGTATTGTATATTTACATTACAGTCTACAATATAAAAACACTATTGCTGTCCCGTGGTCTCATTTGCCCTTTAATTGGGGCACAACCATCTCTCTCTCATGGCATCGTGACACATGGGCAGGGACACCTTCCACTACCCAGGTGGCTCCAAGCCCCATCCCCATTCCTCGTTGTTTCAGGATAACTTTCACAGAATGCCAGGATCACCCCAGCAGGGCCGGGGACTCCTCCTGAGCTCCTGCAGCAGCTCCGTGTGTGCAGCAGGGCCGGGCCCTTCCCAGCCCCGTGTGGCACCGGGGCCACCGCGGTGAGGCTGGAATTGGTGCGGCCCGCGGGGCTGCTGAATCCTGCTCTGCCTTCAGCTCCTGCTCTGCCTTTGGGCTCCTGCTCTGCCTTCAGCTCCTGCTCTGCCTTCAGCTCCTGCTCTGCCTTTGGGCTCCTGCTCTGCCTTCAGCTCCTGCTCTGCCTTTGGCTCCTGCTCTGCCTTGGGCTCCTGCTCTGCCTTCAGCTCCTGCTCTGCCCTTTGGCTCTGGGGCTGTGTCCCTGCAGCCCCACAGGCCCTGGGCTCTGGGCACACACGGGTGGTGGCTGCAGTGGTGGCTGTGTCCCCACTCCTGGCAGGAGCTACCCAGGGTGCTGCCAGCAGCTTGGGGACACCTGGCCTTGGTGGCCATCCTGTGCCACCCTGAGTGGGGCAGTGCCACCCTCGCAGATTCAGCCCAGGAAAGAGAACTGGTCTGGAAACAAAGGCCTCCTGTTGGCCTAAGATGTTTGTTGGGTTTTTCATAACTTTTAGTTATTTGTTGTGATTTTTGTTGTTCAGGGAAGCAGCAGGGCCAGATAATCTGCTCTTCATTTAGGAGTTCTCATCAGGAATAAATAGCACTCTGTCTCTCCCTTTTTCTAAAGAGATACAACCTCGCCTCTATGCTTGAGCTTGTAGAATGGGATATGGGATGCATTCTAGGCCAAAGTTTGATTTTAGCATTCTTATGATAGTTATTTCTATTTATTACCAGTTTTTTGTTGCTCTGTGGGGCGATGGCCCCACTCTGCATAGAGGGTGATAACTCTATGAAAGGGCAGCATGGAAATAAGTCATAAACCCCAACCTCAGCTGTCTTCCAGCCCCAGTGAGAGAGAGAGAAATATCAGAGAGGTGAGAGGCTGCCAGGTTTGGGGGGAATCTCCACCAGCTGGGTTGTTTAGCCTGGAGGAGGCTCGGGGGAGACCTCATTGCTCTGCACAGCTCCTGACAGAGAGGGGGGGTCGAGCTCTGCTGCCCTGTCCCAAGGGAAAGGAGGAGAGGAAATGGCCTCAAATTGCACCAGGGCAGGCTCAGGGTGGAGATTGGGAAAGAAAATTTCCCTGGCAGAGTGGTCAGGATTGGGATGAGCTGCCCAGGGAGGTTTGCAGTCACTGCCTGGGGGAGTGTTCAGGACAGGCTGGATGTGGCCCTTGGGGACAGGGGTTGGGGTGATGCTGCTGCCGCTCCAGTGCTACAGGATGACCTTGAAGGTCTCTTCTAACCCTGCTAATTCACTGCTTCTGTGACAGCTGCGAACGGCAGGCTGGGTTTGGCGGAGCTGGAACACAGAGCGAGGAAGGGCTGAGGCAGCATCACCTGGAGTCGAGCTCCATCTGCCGGGAATTTCGGCGAGTCACAGCAGCCCCGGCACCACCCCGGGAGCTCTTCCCTTCCTCCTGCCCCATTCTCCTCCTGCCCCATTCCCCTCCTGCCCCATTCCCCTCCTGCCCCATTCTCATTCATGCACACACAGATTCCTTCCTGCAAAGCTCTCCCTCGGAGCTGAATGGAGATGTGAACAATAAATATTAAAAAAATAAAAATAAATAAAGCAAAGAGGTGGATTTATCCCAAATCACATCTTAGATGTGAATACAGCTTAAATCCTCACTCTGCTGGAGCTTGATGAGCATCCAGCAGTGCTGATCTTGGTGGGACTGAGCCATGGAATATCCTGAGCTGGAATAAACCCCAGGGATCATCCAGTCCCAGCCCCCCCAAAATCCCAGCCTGGGCATCCCTGGCAGCTCCTGGAGCTGTGGCAGCCTCGGGGCCGTGCCCATTCCCTGGGGAGCCTGGGCAGTGCCCAGCACCCTCTGGGGAAAGAACCTTGCCCTAAAATCCACGCTAAATCCCTCCTGGCCCAGCTCCAGCCTCTCCCTGGGTGCTGTCAGAGATCAGAGCTGTCCCTCTGAGGAGCTGTAGACCCCAATGAATCTCCTCTCAGTCTCCTTTTCTCCAGCTGGACAAGCCAGGATCCTTCAGCCACTCCTCGTGTGGCCCCCCCAGACCTTTCCCCATCTTTGCATCGTTCCTCTGGACACTCTAAAACCATTCATGTCCTTCTCACATTGTGGTGCCCAAAGCTGCCCCCAGGACTGGGGCTGAGGCTGCCCCAGCCCAGAGCTTGTTGAGCTTTGCAGGACCCACTGCCACCCTCTGACCCAAATGTTTTCAGAATGCCCTCTGTACAGCTGGTGTTTAACATTTCCAGAGAGTGTGGTAACAGCCACTTTTTTTTTTTTTTTTTCATTCCCAGGGCCTGGGACAGGCCTATGACAGTTGTGGCCTCTGCCTGTTTCTCCTTCTAAGTACCTCTCCTCTCTGACAGGAAAAAATAATTTCTTCTTCCATCCACCCCAGCTCAGCCACTCTCCAGGAAGACCTGAGTCAGATGTTTGGTACCTAAACCAAATACCTGAGCAAGGTGGGGAAGAGGGAGACAATTGCTGGAGGGAGACACACAGTTACTGAACCGGCCTAATATAAACAAGATCTAAAGCAAGAATTCAAAGTTATTAAAACTAGGGGAAAATGCCAAAGAAGGAAATTCTTCTCTGTTCAGTCACTCAGCTCTGGAGCCAATGAAACCTGACTCACTATTCCTGAAAGATGATTTATGGACATGTTTTTATAGTGGAGACAGCAACAACAACAACTCTGAACCTTTTCATCCACGGAGCTCAAAGGGCTCCTCAAAGATCAGTGTCACCTGTGCAAGGAGGAAACTGAGGCACAGGTGTCACGGTCCGCCCAGTTAGAGTGGGGGTCGAGAAGGTTCTTTTTAGGGATCTCAGAGTGCAAAAGATACACAGGGGACAAAAACCAGTTTACCTTTGCAGAAATGCACTTTTATTGAGTGCCAAACCAAGAATGCGATAGGGGAGAGAGAGAGAAAGAGAGAGAAAGGGAGAGCAAGGGGGAGAGAAGGAGGGGGAATAGCTACCAACGGTCCGACGAATCTTCGTGGAGCCAGCCAAAAGAATGTCCGGCACCATCGGGGAGATCTCGGAGGGTCTTCGGTCCAGGGATGTGTCTTTACAGTCCTTTCCAAAGCGAGTGGCTTCTGGCCAAAAAGGTGGGAAGATTTATGGACTTATTGTATACAGGGATCGTCGCTCCAGGACGCGGATGCGAGGGCAGGTGGAACTGGCCGCTGTGGACAGTAGCATCGGGACAAGCTCTGGCCACCAAACTGTCCTGTAGCTAGGGACAAACACGGCCCACGCCATCTCAAAACTAGCCCATTGTTCACACCTGAGGAGAGTTTTGTTGGGGTAAACAGGACGCCACAGCCAATACTTTATTCGAGACCAGTGTACCATAGCAAGTTCCAAACAGTCCTTGGCAGGCATCCATCCACCTCAGCCAGGCCAGAACTCAGGTGCAGAGCGAGTGGTGGGGGTCCCAGGGACTCAGTCTCTGATGATGGTTGTGAGGCAGATCAGAGAAACTTCGGACTCTTACAGGGCCCCAGCCACATATTTTCCAATTTCTCTCTGGAACTCCAAGACGTGGTATTATTCCTTGTAACAATGCCTTGGTCACCTCTCATGCCTTAGCTGTCCGGGTAGGGAAGGCTTCTGGCCATACTGAAAAGGTATCTGTTAACACTAATAGGTAATGATACCCCCCTTTCCTGGGCAATTCCGTAAAATCAATTTGCCATTGCTGCCCAGGTCCACAACCTTTCCAAATTTATCCAGCTTCAGGCTTTGGGAAGTTTATAGGATTAGTTCGGAGGCAAAGATCACACTGACAAGATACTTGTGCTACTGTGCCTTGTAATTTTCTAGCCAGAATTCTAGCCTTTAAATAATTGTATAGGGTGTCCATTCCCCAATGCTTTCTCATGTTCTTTTAGCACTAGTGACCACAACAAGTAAGAGGGTACTACAACTTTTCCTTCTTTGGTTACAGCCCACCCTTCCTGGTTATAAATTGCTTCTTCTTCCTTAATAAGTTTTTTATCCTTTTTGTTATATACTGGCTTACCTTCAATAGAGATCTTTCCATCTGGAATTAATGCTGCCTCGACTATTTCATTGGGTACCTCACCTTTGGCTGCGTCTTTTGCCTCTCTGTCCGCCAGCATATTTCCTTCTTCCAATTCTGAGCTCACTTCTTGGTGTCTCTTGATGTGCATAATAGCTACCTTTTCAGGTAACTGAACTGCATCTAATAGTTTTAGTATTTCTTGTGCATGTTTAATATTTTTCCCTTGTGAGTTTAGCAGTTCTCTTTCTTTACAAATAGCTCCGTGTGCATGAACCACTCCAAATGCATACCTTGAGTCTGTATAAATGTTGATTTATTTTCCTTTTGCCAGCTCTAAGACCCGGGTTAAGGCAATTATTTCAGCTTTTTGTGCAGAGGTATTTGTTGGCAATGGTCCAGACTCTATTACCTCTCTGCTTGTGGTAACTGCATACCCAGCATGTCTTTTTCCACTGATGATATAGCTGCTCCCATCAGTGAACCAGCTCTCAGCGTCCTCGAGAGGGGTGTCCTTCAGATCCAGGCGACTGGAGTAGGTGGCTTCAGTGGTCTCCAGGCAGTCGTGGATCACTGGTTTTCCCATACTCCTGATCTGGAAGTCCCAGGGCTGGAGCTGACATAAGAGCCTTCTTTAGTTGGTTGAAGGCTCGTGTTGCTCCTGTTGTCCACTGAAGATCCCTGCTCCCTTCCCTGATTAAGGCATACAGGGGTTTAACGAACAATCCATAGTTATAAATCCACAGTCTGCACCACCCCGTCATGCCTAGAAAGGTTCTCAGTTCTTTTACTGTCTGGGGTTTTGGGGTTTGGCATATTGCTTCCTTACAGTCTTGCCCCAAAGTCCTTTGTCCAGCACTCACTTCATAGCCCAGGTAAATCACTGTTTGTTTCACCATCTGGGCTTTCTTTTGGGATACCCAATACCCCTGCAGGCCCAAAAAGTTTAGGAGGCTTACTGTCCAATCCACACATGCCTCTTGGGTCTGGGTGGCTATTAAGAGGTCATCCACATACTGAAGCAGCTGTCCTTCTCCTGGTGGGGGTTCCCAAGACTCCAAATCCTTTGCCAGCTGTTCTCCAAATATGGTAGGGGAGTTCTTGAACCCCTGGGGTAGTACACACCATGTGAGCTGAGTTTTACGTCCAGTTTTGGGATTCTCCCATTCAAATGCAAAAATTTTCTGGCTGGCTTCATGGAGAGGGAGGCAAAAGAAAGCATCCTTCAAATCTAAAACAGTAAACCAGGTTAGTTCAGGTGTTAAAAGAGTTAACAAAGTGTAAAGGTTAACATCCACTGGGTATAAATCTTCAGTTATGTTATTAACAGCTCTTAAATCTTGTACTAACCTGTATGATCCATCAGGCTTTTTCAGGGGCAAAACAGGAGTATTAAAATCAGATTGACACTCTTTTAATAGTCCTATTTGCAAAAAGCTTTCAATGATTGGGCTAATTCATTCTCTGTCTTCCCTTTCCAAGGGATATTGTTTGACTCTTACCAATTGTTCTCCTTCTTTAAGCCGGATTTGTACTGGTGGAGCATTCTTTGCCTTCCCTGGTATATTAGAGGCCCACACTCCAGGAACACCTGATCTTTTATTTTCTTAATAATTTCTTCTTCATTTTCAACTTCAATTTTTTTTTTTGTTATTAGCATTAAGCTTAACGATTTTACATATTTTTGATCTTTTACCTCCAAACTAATTTCCCCATTTTTAAATATTATCTTTGCTTCCAGCTGCTCTAGCAGATCCCTGCCCAAAAGTGCAGATGGAGCATTAGGCATATACAAAAATCAATTATTTCCTTACTGTTTTCCTCATTTATACTTTAATGGTTTGCAAAAATATGTTTTTTCAGGTTGACCAGTCGCCTTTTTACATTTTTTGTATTATTGCTACTAGTTTCTTTGTCCCTGGTTTACACCCCTCTTCTCGATTGCTGGAAACTCTCCATGCCTCATTTAGCAGTGTCTCCCAGTTCTGACTTGCTGGGCCTCACATCTTCTGGAGCTTTCACCTGATGTCACTTGTAGATTGCTCTAAAAACAAGTTTACCAACTGTTGTATTCCCTCATCCGATTCAGGATCCAGGGTGGTGTGTCAACGCATTGCCTCTTGCATCTGGTCTAGAAATTCAGAAGGAGTTTGAGAGGAATTTTGTTTAATAGCATAGACAAAAAATAGAATAACATAAAATAGGGTGGATACAGTTGAGTTGGCTCTTGTGTTTCGGGAATTGGGGGTGATTTAATTTTTTTGTCTCTTCTTCTTGAGTTTCCATACAATATACTTTGTTAGGATGTGTACACCTTTGATTTATTGAGCATGTGCTGCAACACTTCTTGGGTTTTTCTTTATTAGCTTTATTATCTTTCTTGAGAGCCAACACTAAAGGGTCAGAGGGTGGTCTAATTCCACAAGCCCTTTGCCACTCAGGGTGATTTCTAACGGTGAAAAACATGTCAGCATAAGTAACTTCATGCCACTTCTGCTCACGCCTAAGGAAAAGCATCAGCTGTACCAAAGTGTTATAGTCCAACGTCCCTGATGGGGGCCACTTCACCCCCTCCTCAAGTTTATAAAGTGGCCACCACTGTGTGCACAACTTAATAAGCTCTCTTTTAGTTTCTGTATTCTTATGATCCACCAGCTCTTTCCAATATGCAGAAACACATCCTAAAGGACTACCTTTAGGAGCCCCTTTGCTTTCACTTGCCCCCATACTGAAAATTCTTTTCCTCTTAATGCCTTTTAACCTTATCCCAGCTCCAGAGCTTCACCTGGCAGTAACTTGGTACAAAGATCTTCCACTTATACACTTGTCTGACCCACAATTCTCAACAAACTACACAATGAAACACAACTCAGGGGTCACAGTCACAGCCCTCCCTTGGACAGGGAAGTTCTTTTATCCTGGGATCTCCCTCCCTGAATCAGTGCTCCCAGAAGCATTGCCCTGGTGATGTTGATGCTGGATGTCTCTTTAAGTGGTCTGGGCACAGAGAAGAATGAGCCCCTTGAGGGCTGGCCCTATTTGGACAACCTGCTCTTCCACCCCAACCTCACCATGTCTGACATCACCACCTTTTCGGAGTGACATCCTAAAACATTAAAGAAAATTACTGGATTTTCTTTATAATTAAAATAGATTTTTAAAAAAAAATTATATATGTATTTTTAATATTTATAATATTATTATTTTTATTACCTTTTTTAAATTATTCATATTAAAAACTCGATACATTTTTAGCAACCAAAAAAATTATTGGTCATTGCTTCATTAATTAATTGACCACTACTGGCTATTGATTTCTTCCTTTTCATGTTAATTAGTCTTTTTATTAGTCCTTTTGTAACCTTTTTAATCATTTTCTCACACATGGTAAAAAGGGCCACTTTGGGGTACACTGAGACATTTCTGGGGCACATTTGGGGCTGTTTTGGTTCTGGGGATGGAATTTGAAAGGAAGTTGAGGGTCAGAAGGACACTTAGGGGCATTGGGAGGGTACTGAAGTAGTACTTATGGATCCTGAGAGAAAATCTGGGCATCAAAGTGGCAGCTGGAATTCAAACGGGGGCACCTGGAGGTCAGGAAGGGGAATCTGGGGCCCTTTGGGGTCCAGGCGGGCACTTGGGGGCTCTGGCGGGGCTCTCTGGCTGCGGGAAATGATGGGAGTTGTAGGTGCAGGAATAATACGGTTTAATGGAACCGCAGAGCATCACAGGAGTTCTCGGCACAGCTGCAATGTCTCTCGGTGTGGCGCAGTGCATGATGGGACATGAAGTCAAGGCTGGAATGGCGCTCTACAGGAACAGTGGAGCATGATGGGAGCTGTAGTCCCGGAAGTGGCTCGAATCGGGTGTTTTGGGGTCCGGGAAAGCACCTGGGGGGCACTTTTGCATCAGAGCTGTGACTAGAGGTCCTCAGGGAGGAACATATATGGTTCAGGAGCACTTGGGGGAGCTTGGGGAGCTCTAATCGGGCTCTTTGGGGCGCGGGGCATGGCAGGAGTTTTAGGAGCGGAAATGTGTTATGAGGGACTCTGAAGCTGCCGGGGATGAGAGGAGATGAATTCCCAGAAGTGGCTGTAACGGGCATCCATGAGGTTTGCAGTATTCAGAGGATTTGTGGATGCTTTTGAGGTGGTGCCAAATGGGTGCTGAGGGGGCACTTATGAATCCTGGAGGGTCTGGGGGACACTTATGGGACATGTGGAAGGCGGATACCAGGGGTTCTGTGGGGCAGGGGGCATGATGGGTGTTGTAGTCCCAGCTCCAATGGGGCTAAATTGGGCTGTGGGGCATGATGGGAGTTGTAGGCAAAAAGAAAAGATGGCACCACCCCAGGCACCGCCCCTGAGTCCCCAATCCCTGGCGCTGATTGGCTGTGGGCAGTGATGGGCGGAGGCAGGAGCAGCCCATTCAACCCCTCCAGTCCCTCCCAGGCCAGCCCAGTTATTCCCCAGTACAGCCCAGTACATTCCCAGTGCCCCTCCAGTCCCTCCCAGTAAAGACCAGTTCATCCCCAACAGAGCCCAGTGCAACCCCAGTGCCCCTACAGGCCCTCTGAGTACACCCCAGTCCCTCCCAATAAACCTGAGTTCATTCCTATTCCCTTCCAGTTTCTTCCAGTGTCATCCATAGTACACCCCAATGTCCCCCAGTCTTCCCCACAGTGTTCCCAGTTTGTCCCAGTATCCCCCAGTTTCACTCACAGTATCCCCAGTTTGCCCCAGTATTGTTCAGTATCACTCCCAGTATGTCCCAGTATGTCCCAATGAGTCTCTGTGCACCCCCACAGTCCATCCCAGTCCACCCAGATTCCCCCATCCCCAGCATTCCCCGTGTTTCCCGGTTGTCCCAGTCCTCCCCAGTATCACACCCAGCATATCCCAGTGTCTCCCATAGAGTTCCCACTGTTTCCCAGTATGGCCCAGTCCACTCCAGTATCACTCCCACTATGTCCCAGTGTCTTCCACAGGGTTCCCAGGGTTCCCAGTATGTCCCAGTCCTCCCCAGTGTTCCCAAGGAAACTTGAACTTCTCACGGTTGCAGTGGCACCCAAACCCAGCAGTGGGGTCAGTGCAGTGTCCATGGCCACAGCCCCTTGTGGTGGCCCAGTGCAGGTTGGGATGATGATCCACCCTCACGGCTGGCCCAGGGCAGCTCTGCAGTGTTTCTGGTGACATCTTGGGCTGGCACACACCTGAGGAGTGTGTCTGTTTGTAATGGGGAAACTCAGGAGTTTTAGAATGCTTCAAAAATAAAAATTAAAAAATAAGGAGAAACATCTCTTTTTCTCAATGCAGCCAGTTCTCCAACCTAATCAGGTCCCAGTGAGGGAGGACAGGCAGGATGAGGTTGGTCAGTGTGGAGCAAGGCTGCCCACACTGGGTCAGACATCAAGGCACAGATTCTCTGAGCAGGCCAAACCTCCTGAGGAGAGACCCTGGATCAATATCAACCACAGAATGCTGCAATCACCTCTCTTCAAAGAGATCAGCAGTAAAAAATAGTCTTTTAAATAGGAATGCGTACTGCTTAGAAGCTCTTTCACATATTTCTCCATAAGTAGAGTTGAAAAACTTCCTGATGAACTGCACTAGACCAGAGGGAAATCAAGGCAGAGCCATGGCTTGTTAGGAAACCTCTCAAGAACTCCAAGTCAGATTAAAACTCCAAAGTTTCTTCAAGTTTTAATGGGTCCCACTGAGAAACACAAGTGAGAAAGTGTCCCCAAGCCTCAATCAGAGCAGAGAACTGGAGGCAGAGATGACAGGTGGGGACAAAGAGAAGGCAAGTCTTGGTGCCCTGGGGCACAGCAGGGTCTGTGCCACCAAGGGCTGGGAGGAGACACCTTGTCCTGAGCCACTGGGGCCTCCTGGCACAGCCCCAGCAAGGCTGGGCACTGTCACCCCTTGTCCTGCCCTCAGCATCCCCCTCACATCCCAGTGGCCTCAGGGATCTGCTGGGACCAGTCCCTGGGGAGCCTTGGTCAGGAATGGCCCTGGGGGCTCCTTCATGCTCCCAGGGACTGCAGGTTTTTCCAAGGACTTTGGGTTCTGCTTTTGTGTTGGAGTGTCTGAGAGCTTTGTGCAATCATGGCCTCCAATTATCTGCTTTAATTAGTCTCTTGAGAACCTTTCTCAGTAACAACACTCAGTGAGGCTCAACTGCTTCAAGGTACTTCAGTTTTTTAAGGTACTTTCCTTTTCCTTTCCTCTCTGACTCTCTGAGATGTTTTTGCTCAATCATGGCCTCCAATTCTCTCCTCCAAGGAGTCCATGAGGAGCCTGTGTTGGGGATGGATCTCATTTTGGGTTTTTCTTCTGACTTGGACTCCTCTCAGGCCCTGAGGTTCAAGGACTCAACACCAAATGCACCATGGGGCTCACTGGGATCAAGAAAATCCTGACAAAACCATGGCTCTGCCTTGATTTCCCTCTGGTCTGGTGCAGTTCATTAGGAAGTTTTTTCTACTGTTATGGAGAAATATTTCAAAGAGCTTCTTAGAAATAAGTGTTTCTATTTTAAAGCATGTCTTTTATTACTATTTCTCTTTAGAGCAGAGTTGATTGCAGAGTTCTGTGATTGATATTGATCCAGGGTGTCTCCTCAGGAGGTCTGGCCTGCTCAGAGAAGCTGTGCCTTGAGGTCTGACCCAGTGTGGACAACCTTGCTTCACATTCCCCAACCCCATCCTGTCTGTCCTCACTAACCTGGGACCTGCTTTGGTTGGAGAGCTGAGTGCACTCAGGCAAACATGGGTTTTCTTCCTTTTCTTTTTCTGAAGCAATTTAAAACTCCTGAGTTTCCCCATTACAAACAGACACCTTCCTTAGCATGTGCCAAGCCCAAGCTGCCACCAAGGAAGTTTCTGTTCCCAAGGCAGAACCACTCAAGAATAGTTTTAGGCCTTTGGACTCCCTTGGTTCCACAAGGCCCTGTTGTGTCGCCATGGACTCTTGGTTCTGTGAGGTTCTTTAGTGTCACAATGGATGTTTGGTTCTATATGCCCGTCAGTGTCAATATGGTCTCCTTTTGGAAACATCAATGTGAGAGGAAAGATGCGTGCTAATGTCTTTACAAATAATTTGATGGCTGAAGGGATGGGTGTTAAGGTCTTTGAAATGGGTCGTAAGGTTTCTACTGACTTTGGGCAGCAGGTTTGTTACTGAGCCCAGACAGCTTGGCTCCTGAAACAGACAGGGGGCCTGCACAAGGCTGAACTTCTGAACTTTGGGGGAAATGCCAGGTTCAAGGGGATATGGGGCAGGTGATTTGGGAAGGCTGTACCTTCCTAGTACCTTGGCCAATGGGGAAAGGAAGAGGGCAATGTGCGGCTGTGAATTTAGGATAAAAGGAGACTGCGCCCTCTGAAACCTTGAGAGAGAAACCCCATGGGCGTGTGCTCCAGTGAATTTTCTCCCTTTATTGAAATAAAGTTGAAGGTGTGCTCTGTCTCCTTTTGGACATAAACCTCTGGCGTTTATGGATTTTGCTGAGTGACAACATGGAATCTCATGGAACCAAGTGCCCACAGTTTCAAGCACAGCCTCACAGAGTGCTGGTGACCATTGTGTCACAATGGGAACACATGGAACAAAGGCTCCACTGTGACACTGCAGGGCCTCATGGAATGCAAGAGATCATCCTGATGGAATGGAAACTCATGGAACCAAGTGCCCACTGTTTTACAGTGAGACCTCATGGAATGCTGGAGGCCATTGTGCTGTGATGGAAACGCATGGAACCAAGGATCTGTTGTGACAAACCCGGGCCTGATGGAACCAAGGAGACCACTGTGATGCAATGGAATCTCAAAGGAACCAAGGGTCAATTGTCAACACTTCAGGCTCTATAAAACTAAAGAGAACACAATGGTATTGTGGATTCTCACGGAACCAAGGCCACATTGTGACAAAGCGTATCCTGATGGAAACCCAGTGCCACTGGGACATGTCCAGCCTTGGGGAAGTGAGTGTTCATTGTGACACAGCACAGCCTCGTGAATCACAGGAGAGCACAATGACACTGCGGAATCTTGGGGAACCAAGTGTCAATTGTAAACACAGTAGGGACTCATGGAAGGCAGGAGACCATTGTGACTTAATAGAATCTCATGGAACCAAGTCCTATTTGCTAGAAACAGGGGCCTCATGGAACCCAGGAGACCATTGTTACACTGTGGAATCACATGGAAGCTAATGTCCATTGTTTCATGTTGCACAAATGAACAACATCGAGCACTGGAGACCATTTGTGACACAATGGAAAAGGTGGAACAAAGGCTTTCTAGTGACACTGCAGGGCCTCATGGAAGCCAAGAGACCATTTTGATGGAATGGAAACTCCTGGATTGAAGTGTCCACTGTTTCACAGGGTGACATCCTGAAACAAAGGAGACCATTGTGGTGCAAAGGAATCTCAAGGAAACAGGGGTCAGTTGTCAGCCCAAGGCTGTAATTTTACCATGTGGGGCCTCATGGCACACAGGTACCACTGGGACATTGCCAAGCCTGGTAGAAACAAGGCTCCATTATTGCACAGCAAGGCCTCAGGGCACCCAGGAGACCACTGTGACACAATGGGATGTCATGGAAGCAAGTGTCCATTGTGACACAGCAGGGCCTCATGGCACCCAAGAGAGCACTGTGACACAAGGCAGCCTGGGAAAACCAAGTGTTAACTGCAAACAGAGTGGGGCCTCATGGAAGCCAGGTGCTACTTGGATATTGCCAGGCCATGTGGAACTCAGTGTCCATTGTGACAAAGCCCAGCCTCATGGAACTCAGCAGACCATTGGGACAACCTGGAATCTCACAGATCCAAGGCTCTGTTTTGACAAAGTGGGGCCTCATGGGACACAGGTGCCCCTGGGACATGGCCAGCTCTTGTGGAATCCAGTGTCCATCATGACAGAGCACAGCCTCATGGAATCATGGGGACCACTGTGATGCAAATGGAATCTCATGAAGCAAGTGTCAATTGTGAACACGGCACAGTCTCATGGAACCCAGGGCCAAGTGGGACTGTGCCATGGCTTGTGGAAGCAAGGGAGTATCGTGACACAGCAGGACCTCTTGGAACCCAGGAGAACATTGTGAGGCAGTAGAATCTGATGGAGCCAAGTGTCAATTATCAAAACAGCAGGGCCTCATGGAACCAAGTGACCATTGTGAATCCATGGAATCTCATGGAACAAACTCACTGTAACATAGCAGGGTGTCATGGAACACAGGTGCCACTGGGACATTGCCAATGCTCAGAACCAAGTTCCCATTGTGATACAACTTGGGCCTAAGGGAACATAGGGAGACCAGTGTGTGAACACAAGGGGAATCTCAAGAAACCAAGGCTGCAATGTGGACAGAGAGGGTCCTCATGGGACCAAGGAGACCATTGTGAAGCAATGGAATGTCCTGACCAACAGGGACTCATGGAAACCCAGTGCCAATGGAACATTTTCAAGGCTCATTCAAGTGTCAGTTGTGAAAGAACCGGCACTAATGGAACACAGGAGAACATTGTTACCCAATGGGATCTCATGGAACCAAGTGTCCACAGTTTCATGGTGCAGCCTTATAGAGTGGTGGAGGCCACTGTGTTACAATGAAATATCCTGAAAGCAAGGCTCCATTGTGACAAACCTGAGCTTTATGAAACCAAGGAAACCACTGTGATGCAATCGAACTCAAAGAGCCAAAGGTCAATTGTGAACACATCAGGTTCTCAGAAAACCGAGGAGAACATTGTGACACAGTGGAGTCTCATGGAAAACCAAGGCTTTATTTTTGATAAAGTGGGGCCGAATAGAGACAGGTACCACTGGGACATTGCCAGCTCTTGTGGAATCCAGTGTCCATTGAGACACAGGGCAGGTCATAGAAACATAGGGAGTGTTGTGATGCAATGGAACCAAGAGTTAATTCTGATAGAGAGGGACCACATGGAACACAAGGGCCAGAGAAGTATTGCCAGGTATACTAGAAACGACATCATTGTGGCAGAGCAAGGCCTCTAGGGTTTTAGGAGAGCTCTGTATCTCAATGGAATCTCATGGAAACACAGTCATTGTACAGGGAGGCCTCATGGACCAGGTGCATGGGACATCCAGTCTGTGGAACACCATTGTGAAGCACAGCCTCTGGAAATAGGGATTGTGCAATGATCTCAGGAACAGTTTCATGAAAACACATGGCCTTCATGGAGATCCCACTGTGTTTACAATTAGTGGAGATCAGGTCATGTGCCTGTCCTGTGATTCACAAGGGCTGTGCTGTGTCACAATGGACACTCTTCCTAAGCTGAATGTCCCAGTGGCTGGGTTTCATCAGGATGCTTTTCACAATGCAGGGCCTTGGTTCCATGACAATCCAGTGTCACAATGTCTCCTGCCTTCCATAAGTCCCGCTGTGTTTACTATTAACATTTGGTTCCCCAAGATTCCATGGTGTCACTGTGCTCTCCTGTGATTCACAAGGCTGTGCGTGTCACAATGAACCTTGCTTCCTCCAAGGCTGGACATGTCCCAGTGGCACTGGTTTCCATCAGGCAGCACTTTGTCCCCCCCCCCCCCCCCCCCCCCCCCCCCCCCCGGGGGGGGGGGGGGGGGGGGGGGACCTGGGCCTCATGGAACCAAGGGAGACCACTGTGATTGTGACAAAGCGAGGCCTGATGGAAACCCGTGCCACTGGGACATGTGCAGCCTTGGAGGAAGCATTGTGACACAGCACAGCCTCATGAACCAAAGAAGGAAAAAAGTGATACTACAGAATTTTAGGGAACCATGTTTAAATCAGAAAACACACTGGGGACTCATGGAATCCACAACAACATTGAGACAAAATAGAATCTCATGGAGCCAAGTCCTAATTGCTACAAACAGGGGCCTCATGGAACCCAGGAGACCACTGTGGAATCACGTGGAATCAAATGTCCACTGTTTCACATTGCAGCCTCAAAAGAGCGCTGAAGACTGGTGGAACAATGGAAAATATGGATCAAAGTCTCCTAGTGACACTGCAGGGCCTCATGGAACCCAGGAGACCATTGTTACACTGTGGAATCACATGGAAGCTAATATCCATTGTTTCATGTTGCACAAATGAACAACATCAAGCACTGGAGACCATTTGTGACCCAATGGAAAAAGGTGGAACAAAGGCTTTCTAGTGACACTGCAGAGCCTCATGGAAGCCAAGAGATCACTGTGATGGAATGGAAACTCATGGAATCAAGTGCTCACTGTTTTGCACTGTGGCGTCATGGAATGCTGGAGACCACTGTGCCACAATGGAAATGCATGAACAAAGGCTCCACTGTGACCCAGCATCATGGAATCCACGAAAGGACTGTGATACTAGGGAATGAATGTTCAATTGTGACAAACCTGGGCCTGGTGGAACCAAGGAGACCATTGTGATCCAATGAAATCACTATGAACCAAGGGTCAATTGTCAACATATCAGGAGGCCACAGCTTGGAAACAAGAGAAAAGAATTTCCTTCCCAGGCCATGCTGTGGTGAAACACGCCCCCCAGAATGAGTCTGAAGCAGCTCAAGGCAATGAGGTTTAAATCCCCTCCGTTTTGCAGGATCTCTGTGGCTTCTTCTTTCTTTTGGATTCCTGAGCTATGGAGCCACTCTGTTCCCAGCTTGCTGGCTGAGCCATGGTGGCACCGCCCCTGTGCAGGCCCAGCCCAGGACAGGAGCATTGCAGGTGGGAACGGCCCTGTGCCGTGGTGCCACAGCAGCCCTGGGGCTCTGTGCCCCATGGCCTCCCTGCTGGGCAGCCTCTGCCAGCTCCTGCACAGCCCCTGGCACCTGTGGGCCTGCACTGACAGCCCTGCCCCGGGCTCTGCCGGGCTCTGGGCCAGCAGAGAGGCCGGGCAGGGCTGGCCATGGCCGGGAACAGGCCCTGAGCCCTGCAGGAGGATGGAGCTGGGCCACAGCCAAACTCAGCCCAGGGCAAACCTGGGCTGAGCAGCCAGGGCTGGCAATGCCTGGGGACAGAGGCTGGCGGTGACAAATGTCCTGGGCCCCCTCCCTGCTCTGTGCATGCCACCAAGGGCACAGAGCAGCCTCCTCTCTCACCCACTTGCCTGTTTCCAATGCCTTCCACAGGCGCTGGCCCTGCCCCACAAGGCCTGGGCTGGGTCCTGCCCCTGCACGCTCAGCCAGGCTGAGATGGACACTGCTGGTTTCTCTGGCAGGCTCTCTCAGGCCAGCCCAGCTCCCTGCAAGCTGTGCCAGCTGCCCTGAGCTCTGTGCAGCACCAAGGGCCTCTCCCCAGCACAGCCCAGCCGGCTCTGGCCCCACAGCTCTGCTCAGGCCAGGGGCTCTGGGCAGTGGCCCCACGGCCTCAGCCCCTGGCAAGGGCACAGCAGCAGCTGCAGCTCAGACAGGACTCAGCCCCAGCCATGGGCAAGGGGCTTGGCCAAGGCAAAAGGAGGCTCCCTGTGTGCCCTGCTCCCCTCTCCCTGAGCTCCTGAGAGCTCTGCAGCCCCTGCTGCCATCCCATCTGCCCAGGCCAGCACAACAGCCCCGGCCTTGGGGCCCTGCAGAGCTGCTCCTGCTCCAGGCCCAGGGCCCATCCCAGAGCTGGGGCAGCCAGAAAACTGTGCCCATTTCTGATCATTCTTGCTCTGGTGAGGATGGATCCTCAGCCACTTGGAGGTTGCTGATGAAATTTTCTGCTCCAGGGGCCTCTTTCTTGAGCTCTTCAGTTGAGAAATTCAGTGACAAAGGTTCATAAACATTTCTTCAAAACACCCAAACAAGAAAAGCCCTTGGGAATGTTTTAAGTTTTCAATTCTTCTGTGGTTAATTAGATAGATTTCAGAAGTGTATTCAAAGTGAGTATACTATACGGAAAACAACACAGAGAGAACTGATTTTTTTTTTTGTTTGTTTTTTCCTGTTTATAAATTGCTATCAGCATTGTCCAATTGATAACAATGCCCAGCACCTTTTAATACAGTCTCAATAGATATGAAAATCATGAACCTTCAAGGCTGACAATCAATAACACTTTGTCCTCACCCACTCCCCAGCATTTCCCTCATCCAACCCCTGGGACTCCAATGGATCAGGAATGGTGTGGCCAGCAGGACCAGGGCAGTGATTCTTCCCCTCTGCTCGACACTGGTGAGGCAGCACCTTGAGTTCTGTGTCCAGTTCTGGGCCCCCAATTTAGGCAGGACATGGAGGGGCTAGAGCATGCCCAGAGAAGGGCAACAAGGCTGGTGAGGGGTCTGGAACACAAGTGCTGTGAGGAGTGGCTGAGGGAGCTGGGGTTGTTTACCCCGGAGAAGAGGAGGCTCAGAGGAGATCTCATCACTCTCTACAACTCCCTGACAGGAGGGTGCAGGCAGGGAGAGTCGGGCTTTTTTCCCAGTGAACACTGACAGGACAAGAGGGCACATCCTTAAGCAGCACAAGGGGATGTTTAAGCTGGACATTGGAAATGCTCTTCACTAAAATGGTGATTTGGCTTTAGAATGGGCTGCCCAGGGAGGCGAGTGAGTCACCATCCCTGGAAATGTTTCAGGAAAGACTGGATGTGGCACTGAATGCCATGGTCTGGGTGACAAGGTGGTGTTGGGTCACAGGTTGGACTTGATGCTCTCAAAGGTCTTTTCCAGCCTGGGTGATTCTGTGATGATTGTGACACTGCAGGGCCTTGTGGAACAAAGGGGCCATTGTGCCACTACGGGACCAAGGAGAGCCTTGTGAGAGCCTGGGGCCCAATGGAATCAAGGGGCCATTGTTCTACTGCAAGGACTCTTGGAACTAAGGGAACAATTGTGACACTGTGGTGCCCCATGGAACCAAGGGTCCCTTGTGACACTGCAGGATCTTGTGTAACCAGGGCTGCATTGTGACACTGCAGCACCAAGGAATTCATGGTGGCACTTGGAGGCCTCATGGAACCAAGAGGCCACTGTGACCCTGCAGGGCCTTGTGGGACCATGCAGAGCATTGTGACAGAGCAGGACCTCGTGTATTGATGGGACCATTGTGACACAGCAGGGCCCCATGGAACCAAGGGGCCAGTGTTGCTCATCAGGGACTCATGGAATGAAGGAAACATATTTGACACTGTGGTGCCCCTTGGGACCAAGAGGCCATTGTGACACTGTGGGACCAAGGAGAGCATTGCTGCACTGCGAGACCTCATTGAAAGAAGGATCCACTGTGACACTGCAGGGCCCTGGGGGACCAGGGCACCACTGTGTAACTGTGGGGCCCAAGGATCCAAGACACTTTGTGACACCAAGGAATCCTAATGAAAAAAAGGGACATTGTAACACTCATAGAATTATGAGGACTACTGTCACACTCTTGGCCTCATGCAAACGTAGTGAGACCAAGGTGGCTGGGATTGTGGATCTACTGGAGGGTGGGTGTGCTCTGCACAGGGGTCTGAATAGGCTGGATCCAGGGCCCAAATCCAGGCAAGACCAAGTGCTGAGTACTGCACTTTGGTCACAACAACCCCTGCAGCACTGCAGGCTGGGGACAGTGTGGCTGGAGAGTGGCCAGGCAGAAAGGGATCTGAGGACACTGATGGACAGCAGGCTGGACATGAGCCAGCAGTGTGTTCAGGTGGCCAAGAAGGCCAATGGCTCCTGGCCTGGATCAGGAATGGTGTGGCCAGCAGGACCAGAGCAATGATTCTTCCGTATGCTTTGCAATGGTTGGGCAGCAGTGTCCAGTTCTGGGCCTCCCCAATTTAGGAAGGACATGGAAGGGCTGGAGCACTGCCAGAGAAGGGCAACAAGGCTCATGAAGGGTCTTGAACACATGTCCTGTGAGGAGTGGCTGAAAGAACTGGGGTTGTTTATCCTGGAGAAAAAGAGGCTCAGAGGAGACAAGGCAGTGTCACGGCACAGGTTGGAATTTATGATCTCCAAGGTCTTCAGCAGCACCATGGCAGTGCTGACACCTGCTCTGTGCAATGCAAACAAGGGCTCCTGAGCCAGTGCTGCAGTGCCTGTGCCCACAGACATTGCTGCTGTAGCTCCAGATGAGGGAAGAAAAGGAGCATCTCTGGAGAAAACTTTCCTGGGGAATCCTTTAGTTTGTTTAAACCCAATAAGAGCACAGCTCTTCACTGACAGATTCTGTGGGTCACTGAAAAGGTGAAGAGAGACAAAAGGATAAATGAAACAAACAATAAAATTTATTAGTGGAAAATAGTAAAAAAAGTAGAACAAAGGGAAAAAATCAAGAAGGAAACGAACAAGAAGTATGAAAGATGACTTTTATTACAAGTGATTTGCAGAAATTGGCTAGCAGTTCAGTGTTCGCAAAAGCATCTAGTCATCAGTCTCCACAGTGCAGCCTGGAGCTCCTGGTTCCTCAGGCTGTAGATGAGCGGGTTCAGGGCTGGAGTCACCACTGAGTACAGAACTGATAGGGACAGATCCAGGGATGGGGAGGAGATGGAGGGGGCCTTAAGGTCGGCACACACTGCTGTGCTGAGAAACAGCGAGACCACAGCCAGGTGAGGGAGGCAGGTTGAAAAGGCTTTGTGCCGTCCCTGCTCAGAGGGGATCCTCAGTACAGCCCTGAAAATCTGAACATAGGAGAAAACCATGAACACAAAACAGCCAAGTCCTAAACTGCTAAAAACAGCAAGAAGCCAAAGTTCCCTGAGTTTTGAGTGTGAGCAGGAGAGCTTGAGGATCTGTGGGATTTCACAGAAGAACTGGCCCAGGGCATTGCCCTTGCACAGGGGCAGGGAAAATGTATTGGCCGTGTGAAGCAGAGCAGTGAGAAAGCCACTGGCCCAGGCAGCTGCTGCCATGTGGGCACAAGCTCTGCTGCCCAGGAGGGTCCCGTAGTGCAGGGGTTTGCAGATGGACACGTAGCGGTCATAGCACATGATGGTCAGGAGATAGTACTCGGATGAAATGAAGATAAAAAGAAAAACACCTGAGCAGCACATCCTGAGTAAGAGATGGTCCTGGTGTCCCAGAGGGAATTGTGCATGGCTTTGGGCACAGTGGTGCAGATGGAGCCCAGGTCAGTGAGGGCCAGGTTGAGCAGGAAGAAGAACATGGGGGTGTGCAGGTGGTGGCCGCAGGCTATGGTGCTGATGATGAGGCCGTTGGCCAGGAGGGCAGCCAGGGAGATGCCCAGGAAGAGGCAGAAGTGCAGGAGCTGCAGCTGCCGCGTGTGTGCCAATGGCAGCAGGAGGAAGTGGCTGATGGAAGTGCTGTTGGACATTTCTGCACTCTGGGCATATTGGGCTGTTAAAAGAACACATTAACAAGCTGGGAAATATTTCCTTGAGTTAATCCTGTGCAATTTAATTAGGAATCCTCATAGAACTCCTTCTCTTTCTGTGTGAGACCATCATTAAAAACTTCTTTTTTGAGTTATGTTTTATGCTGCTGCATTACTATCTCATCTTCAGCATCACTCTCAGCCTAACAGTGGGCAGTCCAGAAGGAAAACAGGGCTCCCTGTGCCCCTGTGCAGTCAGACCTGCTGGTCCCACAGACCTGCCCTTTGCTTATTACACTTCTTCCTAATTCAGGGTAATCACACATAAAATGTGCAGGGAAAAAAAAATTGATTTTTTGAACTCACCAATTTCAAAGTCAAACTCTTTAAACCCTTCTCTCCTCTGTTCAGCTGGTCAGGGAGGGATATCTATGCTTGTTCTGGCTCTCTGCTGCCTGGAGTTGTGCCTACTGGAAGCTGTTTCTCTCTATCCAAGCCTTGTCCCTGCCAGTGCTGCCAGAGGCCAGCCCAGCCGTGGGGGCTCAGCTCTGCCCTGCAGACCCCTCCCAACACAGGGCACTGACCAGGAGCATCTCCCTGGCAGCAGGGCCTTAAGGGCAGCTCAGACAAACTGAGATGCTGCAAGCCAAGGTGCTGCTGCTGTCTGTAGGCACAGGAGGGTGAGCAGGCACTTTGTGAGGGAGATCAGAGGCAGATCTGCTGATGCCCAGTGGCACAGTGCAGGAGTCTCAGTGACACAGGCACACCTGACAGCCCCTTTCCCTTCTCTTGAGGAGAGAGCTGAGAGCAGCCCTAGCCAGGTAGAACCTTCTGCACAGCAGGAGGAATCTGCCCTGATGGGGGTGGCTCCTTCCACCTCCAACTTCTCCCCACAGTACGCAGGGAGCTCCCAGGCAGGCTGAGAGCTGCCCCTGGCAGGTGGCACATCCCCTGGGCTGGCCAAGAGCCCTGAGGGCTGCAGGAGCTGCTCTGCAGGACAGCCCTGGGCAGCCCTGGCTGCAGCCCCAGCTTCAGCCCCTGCAGCCATCCTTGGCAGCAGGAGCCGTCCTGCCCTGTCCCTCTGATGGTGCCCAGGGCAGCCCTGCTCTGCAGCACATCCTCCTCTTCCTCCTGTGCCTCAGTGAATCTGGGATAGTCCTCCTGACACATCCCCCAGGCTGTGGGCTGTGCTGGCTCCAGGAGATCCCTCCAGGAGCACAGGGGACATTGCCCTGCACCCACAGACTCACCATGCCCAGGGCTGTGAAGAGGTTTCCACAAGTGAAATTTCAGCTCAATGTCTCCCCAGTCCTGATTGCCTTTAGCCTGTCTGTGCCTGGCTCCTGTCCCCTCAGTGCCTGCAGGCAGTGCCCTCAGCCCTGCTGGGCTGGGAGAGGAGCTGCTCCTCAGCAGAAATGTCTTTTTGAAGGTTTTCTTGGTTTACCTTGGGATCTGCCTCTGTGCCAGGAGCCCAGCCCAGCTCAGCAGCACAAACACATCAGAAAGACTTTAATGACCCTCTCAGGGCTTTGGTGCTGAGTCCCTGAAACTCAGTCCCTGAGAGGGAGCTGAAGAAACCTCTGAAGAATTCAAAGTCAGACACAGACCGCAAAGTTTCTTGAAGTTTT
Organism: Muscicapa striata striata; assembly: GCA_030060385.1. Classification (NCBI taxonomy): domain Eukaryota; kingdom Metazoa; phylum Chordata; class Aves; order Passeriformes; family Muscicapidae; genus Muscicapa; species Muscicapa striata. The sequence continues at coordinate 35,050 of JAREIS010001538.1, forward strand.
AATGGGTCTCAATGAGAGACACAACTGAGAAAGTGTCTCCAGTAAGAGCAGAACAATGGAGGCACTGATGACGGGTGGGGACAAACAAAGCAAAGGTGCCTCTGATGCTGAGCAAACCTGGATGTGTTTCAGGAATGCAAAGGGCCAAGGCCTGAGCCCCAGCCCCTGTCCCTCCCTCATTGCTCAGGGCTCTTCCGGGCCACTGGGCTCTGGGGATGTGCAATGCCAAGGGCAGGACCATGGGGCGGCCCCTGCCAGGCTGCTGAGCAGGGACAAGGAGGCAATGAGGCCCCAGCACAGCAAGGCTCACTTGTCCCCTGCTGGCCAAGGGCCCAGGGCCAGCAGCCATGGCCCAAGTGCTGCAGGAGTTGGCTCTGGCAGGGCCTTTCAGCTGCTGCCCATCCCTGTGCCCTCTGCAACCCAGGCTGTCCTACAGTGTCCATGCCCTGCACCTCTGTCCCTGCAGGCTGTCATCATGCCCCACCTGGCTGGCCCCTTCCTTTGCTGACAGCTCTGCGTCCTGCCTGTCTCTGCCTCAGCACACAAAGCCTTGGGCTGCTCCAGACTCCTTCTGGGGGATATGCTGCACCACAGCACTGCCCTGAAACAGAAATTCCTTTCTCTTTCTTCCCAGTCCAGGCCTCCCCACCTGCTCTTGGCATTAATTCTTTCTTTCTCCAGCTCTTCTCTACTGTGTCAAAAGGATCCAGCATCTCTGAAACCACCCTTCAATCCCTCCCAGGGCTCTCCTCTGCTGTCCTCAGTCTCGACATCACTGAGCACAGAGCTCCTTTGTCCCTATACAGTGCTCATGTGCTTGAGGCCATAAGCACCTGGACAAGAATGACAGTTCTTTTCTAGAGGAAGGAAATCATAGAACCCCAGGGGTTTGAAGGCAGATCAGAGGCACGCACCAGAGGCAAAGGCAAGCCAGACCTGTCTGTCATTGGAGCTTTTGTCTGAAATCAACCCTTGGATAGATGGAATGTGGGAGGCCAAATCCCAGTTTTGTCCATGGGCATCTGGAGAAGAAGGACAGCTCTTTTCCATAGGAAGAAAAGTATAGAGCCCCAATGTTTCAAAGGCAGATGAGAGCTGGCCCTCAGGAAGCCATGGGAACCTAGACATTCCTGGCAGCTTTTGCCTGGGAGCTATTGTTGGATATAAGAAATTTTAGAGGCAGATTCTCATTTGGCCATGTATGTCTGGACATGAAAGATGTTTCTTTCAATGGGAGAAAAGCACAGCCCCCCAGTGTTTTAAAGGCAGATGCAAGGCGGTCCCTAAGAGACCATGGCCAGACAGAGCTGTCTGTCATGGCAGGTTTTAGATGGGAACAATCCTTGGATATAATCAAATTTAGAGGTATCCCAATTTCAGCACACGGAGGAGAAAGACAGTTCTATCCCACAAGAAGGAAAGCACAGAACTCCAAGATTTTAGCGGCAGATGAGAAGCAACCCCCAACATGCCAAGTTCAGCTGGACCAGTTTTGACCCCAGGAGGCCAAGTCAACCAGGTCTGTTCCATGTTCTTGGATCCTTCAGGCCCTGCAGCTTTACAATTACCCCTTGGTTCCATGAGGCCCCACAGTATCACAAGAGATCTTTGTTTCCATGAGGCCCAGCAATATCACAATGTTCTCCTTGGCTCCGCAGTGGCACAATGGTCGCTTGCTTCCGTGAGGTTTTGCAGTGTCAAAATGGTTTCCTTGGTTCCATGGGACTGCCCAGTGACACAATGGGTCCTTGGTTCCACAAGGCCTGGCTGTGTCATAATGGCCCCTTGCTCCCATGAGACCTGGCAGTGTCACAGTGAGCTCCTTGGTTCCACAAGGCCCTGCAGAGCCCCTTGATTCAAGGAGGCCTCAAAGCCTCAGAATGGTCTCCAGGATTCCATGAGGCCTCACACTGTCACAGTGGTCTCACTGGTTCCATGGGGCCCTGCAGTTCCACAATGGCCTTTTAGTGTCACAAGGCCTTGGACTTCAAAATAGTCTCAGCAGGTTCCCCTGCCTGTTCACAACTGCCTCTTTGGTTCCATGATGCATGGTAGTGTAACAATGGTATCCTTGGTTCCACAGAGCCAGAATATCCCTGTGGTCTCAGAGAGCCCAACAGTGTCACTATGATCCCCTTGATTCCATGAGGCCCTGCCATGCTACAATGACCCCTTGGTTATACAAGGCCCTGCAGTGTCACAATGGCCCCTCGGTTCCAATGGGTCCTGAAGTGCCATGATGGTCTCCATGCTTCCCTGAGGCTCTGCAGTGTCACAATGGACTTTTGGTTCCATGAGCTTTCAGACTCCCAAATACAGTTTCCTTGCTTCCACAGTGTCACAATGGACTCTTTGTTCCATGAAGTGCCTGGCATCTCACAGCCCCTCACAGCCTTCCACAGCTCCTCATGGCCCCTCACAGCCCTTCATGGCTCCTCCCGAAGAAGAAGGGGTCGGGCCTTGCTTGTTCCCCATTTTATTTTGGTCCCTTCACAGCCAAGAGTAAAGAAAGGCTGCAATGGAGCCTTTCCCCAGCGTTTCCCTTGGGGTTAATTGCGGGCTGAAGCTCTGTGCTGGAGCTACCCAAGTGTGAAGATCCCTGCAGCCCAAGGCCTTTGCTGTCCCCCCGTGTCCACTCCCTGTCCCCAGTCCCTAAGCACAAAGCCAAGGAGAATTAAAAACACAAAGGCCACATTTGCAGTGCTCAAATACAGTCCTGTTGCTGGTGCTGCTGAAATGGAATCAGCTGACAGAGGCCATCATAGAAATTGTCTCTGGAGCATCAAATAAAATGAAAAAATCCACCAGGAGAAAGAGAAACCAGAAGTTCTTGCCCTGTTTCATTGTTCCTTCTGAGCAGCAGCAGAAGATGGAGATGCCCAGAGGTATTTCCAGCTGCTGCTGGTCCCAGTGGGAGCCCAGCCTGCTGCCCAGCCCCAGCAGGATCCTGAGCCCAGCCTGGGAGCTCCCGCAGTGTCGGAGCTCAGCGCACGCGGGGCCAGGCCCAGAGCCCCGGGCACGGCCGCCCATTGCGGGGCAGCGGCGCTGGCGGAATGTCCTGTGCCCAAACCTCCTGCTCCTGCCACACAGCGCCCAGCCTTCTCCCCTGCTCCTCCTCTCCCAGCACGGCACAAATTCCAGCTCGGAGGAGGCTTCCCCAGACAGGGCTCAGGCTCCTGTTTCAGCCTGAGTGTCCCTGCAGAGGAACAGGGCACCTTTCAGGCACTTCCACAAGCTCAGGGTTCTCATTTCATGGGGAATCTGGCATGCAAATTGCCTTGCTAAAAAGGACAAAAGCAGAGGAAATGAATTGGAAATAATTAGGAAAAATTACCCTTCTTACAGACAAAGTTCATTCCCTGCATGTTTCCTTTTCAGATTCTTTCAGTCATCTACTGAGAGGTCCAGCTTCTTCTGGTGCTTTTCATGAACTGATGGTACTTCTGATTTATACCAGTGCAAGAGATGTAGAATCAGCTAAACTGAACACAGAAACAATCTCCCTCTGTTAGCCCATTTTCACATTCTAGATCACTTTCAAGATGTCCATGGAGACATTGGAATGATTATCACACAACTCTCCACTTCTGGCTGCAGGCTCTGGAGATTCTTTCTCTGCATTCAGTCAGGCTTGCATTCCCTAACAATTCCTGGTACCACCACCTGTTTTCTTAGGTTAGAACAGCAGCAATGAAAACCTTACCCACAGCACAGCTCTCCAGCCTACAAGGAAAAGAAAGAACAAATTGTCATGTTCTCAAAACCTTTGTCCCCCTTTGTCATGCTGCAGTTGATGGCAAATCTTGTGACAGAAGCTGCACCTCGTTCTCTGGGAAAGGTTCTTGGAAAGAGCAAAAAGGACCGTAGAGAAGATTCTGGGTAAACTGAAACAGCTTTTAAGAAATTAAATGGAAATGGAAAGAAACAATCCAAGATGTTTTTCTCTATTTATTTTTATGTTCCTCTTTTCTATCTTGCACTACTTCTCCATCCCATTAATTCCAAATGGATCTCACCTCTAATGTCCTTGACTTGGCAAGTTTTAGACACTGTAAAATACCATGAGCTACACAGAGTTTGCCTTTCCCTTCTTCTCTTAGAAAGCAATGCTGGAGAGACAAATGCAGTGATTGGGTCAGGTACAAATTGTGCATTCAGGGAATGGGCTCAGATAATGTTTGAGCCTCGGCAAGGACAATGCACAGCAGCAACCAAGGGGATTCCTCTGCTATTGTACAGGAGTTAAGGCTCTCGATCTTGGCTCAACACGGCAAAGTTCCTGTGTTTGGACAGACCCAGGGGCTGCGAACAGGGAGAGCGGGGCTCAGCGCGGGGGCGAGCGGGGAACAGACACACAGACAAGTGGACAAATGGCCCCGGTGCTTCAGCTGCAGCGGCAGCAGTGACAGAAGCGACTTTGTCAACTCCCTCTTGCCTCTGCTTTCCCTCTCCCACTGTCCCACATCCCCTCCCGCAGGCCCGCATCCTCTCCCGCTCTCCCTTTCCAGGTGTCCCCCACCTTTCCCAGTCTTCCCCTCCCGTTCCAAGCCGGGCCCTGCCTCCGGCCGGCCCCGATCCTAGCCTCAACGCGGGCTCCAGCCCCGGCCCCAACCGGGCCGGCTGAGGGGCGCTCGGGGCCGTTCCTGGCCCCGGGCCGAGCGCTGACAGCCGCGTCTGGCCGGCAGGGAAGGCGCAGCAGGGCCTGAAGGAGCGGAACCGGCTGGGGTCGCTGCCGGGCCGCGGTGGCTTCGGCAGCGTGTGGGCGGTGTCCGGCACTTGGGCGAGCTTGTGAGTGAGCGGGGCCAGCGGGTGAAGCCACAGCGTGCCGGGCGGCGAGGAACCGGGGCCCGGCAGGGTGGGAGCCACCGGGACGCCTGCAGGGAGAGCGGGCGTGGGGTGAGCGGGGGATGCAGAGCACCCCGGGCTGGGCGAGGGGTCCCAGAGCCCTGGCACGGCCCAAGCCCCACTGAGATCGTGTCCCTGGAGATCGTGCTGCTGGCCAAGGTGCCCTCTGGGTGTGCTGGTGTCATTCAGCTCCTGGAGTGGGTTGGGTTGAGCTGCCCAACAGCTTCTTGTTGGTGCTGGAGCATCTGAAGCGGTGCCAGGACCTCTGGGGTTTGCTGGCAGAGCAGAGTGGAGGTTCCTGCTGGAGCAGGAGGTGTGGGAACTGTTCTGCCAGGTGCTCCAGGCACTGCACCAGCTGCGGGGTCCTGCACAGGGATATCAAACCAGAGACCATCCTGCTCGACCTGACGACTGGGCAGCTGAAACTGATCGACTTCGGCTGTGGCGCCTTCCTCCAAGGCAAAGCCTACACTCAGTTTGCAGATGAATCCTCCTAGGGGACGCCCCTGGGCATCTCATGGCCCTTCTGGGTGTAGCACCAGCTTCCCCCTATTGCAGCTGGGATGGGATTAATGATTGAGCCAAGTTGATTTGGGTGGGAATGTGAGGGGGACCAGCTCCCAGCCCTGCTGACAGCCTTCATCACCCACTCTGCCCTGGGCTGGAGCAGGAGCTGAGGCAGCCAGGCTGACAAAAATCCCCATGGGGGCAGCAGAGAGGGGGATTCTGACCCCATGTCCCAGCCGGTTTGGTGTGCAGGCAAGGAAAGGTTTGAACTGCTCTGCTCCCCTTGTTTGCCTTGGATAATTAACATTTTTTGGGACCACGCAGGCAAGAAGAACAGTGGGTTTTCTCCACCACTGAGTGGGTTTTTGTTTTGTGTGTCATGGTCGGGCCTTCCCAGGGCTTCTGCTCTCCTCCAGCACCAGTGGATTCTTTTCCAGCCCCGAGTTTGTACACAAGTCCCAGGTGCTGGTGAGAGGGCAGTGGGTCACACCATGTGCCACTGGGGCAGCCCCTGCATGCCCAGGGATGCTGGGGCCAGGTTCTGGGAGCAGCAGCATCCCCCTGATGAACTCCATCTGTATTCCATAGGAACCCTGTCCTACAGCCCACAGGAGTGGATCCACCACCAATGCTACCATGGCAAGGCAGCAATGATCTGGTCCCTGGGCCTGCTGCTGTCCCACCTGGCCATGGGGAAGCACCTGTTCAGGAGGGGCCAGGAGATCATCTGGGGATGGATCTTGTTCCCACAAGGGCTTTCTCAAGGTGGATCCTCATCTCTGGGCAAAGGGGGAATACCAGTGCTGGGAGACAGCAGCAGGCTCATGAGCATCCTTCTCTGGCAGCTGCTGAGGGAGTGGCACATGTCCTGCTCTCCTGCTCTCCTGCAAATGGTGAATCCATGGGGAAGTTTAGGCACAACCCTGGGCACACCCACCATGGCCTGGGCATGGGAATGGGGGGGGCAACATCTCCAACTGACTGGTGATTTCTGGTTTCTCTCTTCAGAGTGACAAGATATTATCAAGAGCTGTTTGTCCATGCAACCCTTCGACAGGCCATCCTTAGAAGACCTTTTCTGTGATCCTTGGCTGCAGGGTGTTCATCTGCCCTGAAAGATGGGAGACTTCCATGTGCACAGTTGGATCCAGGGGCCTGGCATGTAACACCTGCACCCATCTCTTGGCAATCAGTGGCAAAGCAAACCAGACTGGTTTTGTCCTGCCCGTAGCTCTGAGCAGGGATCATCAGAAGGGAACTCACAGCTTTTGGGCTGGAGTTGAGATGGACACCTGGTGTGGCAAGCACTGGTGGCCACCATCCCCCTGGGTTTGCTTGTCTGGCTCATTGATGGCTGGGGCCCTGGGCAGAACACTGACAGCCTGGGCTGGCCCCTAGGGAAGGAGAAGGAGCCCCTGGAGGAGCTGTACCAGGTGGGGCTGCTGCTGGGGACACCAAGGACAGCCTCAATGACGACAATCTGTTCCTTGACCTGGCCAAATGAAGATGATGGAATTGGATTCTGGCACCTTCTTCACAGACAAGCTCCACACCCAATTTGTGGCTGAGTCCACAGCCAGGGGGAGGCTCCCAGATCTGGGCATGGCACAGCTTGGCTGGGCACCAAAGGTTCCCCCTTTGCTGGGGCAGATGCCAGGAATCCTTCAGTGGGCTGCCAAGCTGCTTTTTGGCTCTGGGCAGCTGCTGAGGGGCTGGATGTGCCATGGCTGGCTGCAGGCTGGGCACATGTCCTGTCCTCCTGCTCTCTGCCCAAGGCAGCAATGATGGGCAGCTTTGGGCAGCTTTGGGCAGTTTTGGGCAGCTTTGGGCACTGCTCTGGGCACGGCCAGCATGGCCTGGGCACCGCGGGAGCTGGGACAAGGGGGACAGGAGCCTTCAGCTGACATGGGGCAGGTTCTGGTTTCTCTCCTTGCAGCCGGGCTCTGTGGATGCTGAGGCTGCTCTGGGCTCTGCCAGGGCTCTGCTGGGCTCAGCCCTGGGCATGGCTGGGCCTGCTCTGCCCTCACAGGGCTCTGACAGCTTTGCATCAGACGAGCCCGTTCCGAGCACACGGCCTGAGCTTTCTGCTTTTGCAGGTGAGTGAGACTCTCCTGCAGGCCAAGAGATTGCAGTTAGGGACACACATCCAATTGGCAAGAACCCAAACTCTCCACAGTCCCAGCTGAACGCCTGGGTCTCCACAGGATGTTTTGTTTGTCCCACTCTTCATTCATTTCAGCTGGAATTGTGCAATTGCACTTTCTTCTACCTCTAGAAGTGCCATGAGTAAGCAAAACCTGTCAAGTGGGCCATGTTCCTAAGGCAGTGCAGTCTGGAGCTGATGGATGGAGAATTGCCCTTCTGCACTTCCAAACCAAGCCCTAAGTGAGACTTTCTTTAAGAAACCCCTGACAGTTTCAAAGGGAATGTGCAGCTTATTCACAGGGTGAGAAGAAAGCGAGTCTTCTAAAGGATTTGGGCTGTGACAGAGGTTAGCTTGACAGTGCTGCTTGGAGCTGGCAGAGCAAAAAGGAGTTTCTTCTTGCTTCAAACAAGTTTCACCACAATTTAAAATAACAATATTGGAAACAACCCCCAAAATTTTTTGAAACGGTTACTGAGGCCCGTAAGGTGCATCAGTGCCATCAGCTCATTTACAAAGTAAATAACTGAGTTTCCTTTTTCAAAAGATCAGTTACCTCTTAATTCAAAGTTACAAAAGATATTTCACTGCACACTTGGGTTTTGTTTTTATCTTTCACATGTTATAGAGGATTTTTTTTATTTTCTTTTCCTTAAAACAGAAAACATGCCATAAAAAAGGAGTGTCCTTTGCTCCTGGTTCCCATGTGGAGCAGCTCCTTCCTGCTGGTTGAGCTGCTCAGGCAGAGCCCGGCAGTTCCTGGCCCTGCAGGGCTGAGGCTTTTCCCTGGTGCTGGGCACAGACTGATGGAGCAGCACTGCTGAGCACGGGGACACACAGAGGGACCAGGAGCAGCTGCCTTTGTCCACCTGCAGCTCCAAGGGCCAAACTCTGAGCAGACAGGGCTGGAAGAGACTCGCAGGCTCCCTGTTTGCTGTGCTGCCCCACTTGTGCCCGGCCCAGCTCTGTGTGGGGCAGAGGGAGAACAAGGGGCAGCTCCCTCCCAGCCCCCAGCCCAGGGACCCCTCTGGCCCCGGGGCTTGGGGCACTGTCAGCACCCACTGCTCCAGCCACCGCTGCTGCTGGCACTGACAGCAACACCCAGACTGGGGCTGATCCCGAGGGAGCAGCAGCAGTGCCTGGATCTGATCCCTGACTCTGGGGCAGGGCTGGACAAATGACCCCCACAGCAGCAGCAGCAGCAGCACATGGAGCTGACTTTCAGCACAGCCCCTGCCACTCTTCCCTCCCGTGTGCAGTGGTGTCACAGCAGCCTGGGGCACCTGGGAGCCCCCAGTGCCAGCAGGGACTCGAGATGGCAGCCCGGGGCTCCTGGAGTTGTGCAGAGAGGTGGGGACTCCCTCTCATGTGGAGCTTCCAGATGGAAAAGCTGCTGTGAGCAGGCAGCTGCAAGGGCAGAGAAAGGAGGGGCTGGAGCCCTTGATCTGTGCCAGTTCCACAGTCCTGGGCAGCAGCCACCAAGCACAGGGGAACAGAGGGCACAGCAAGAGGGACAAAACCAGTCAAGGTCAGGGACTGGAAGGAGCCAGAGCTGGGAGCAGGAACAGCTGCTTCACTGCACCCTTGGAGAAAGCTCTTGGCTGGTTCAAAGTGCTGAAAGGTGTGAAGGGCAGAGAGGAGACCACACCAAACAATGCTCCTGTTCTCACAGCCTCCCCTCTCAGTGTCCCAGAAGAATTGAATGAACTGTATTCTTCTCTCCAAGTGTCTCGTTCAGCATGAGCAGCTGAGCACCAGGAGCTAAAGGAGCTGAAGCCTGAGGCCACAAGAGCTGAGCAAGAGGGACCTTTTTGATCAAAATAATGCTGCCAACATGGACCTAGCTGAATCCAGCAGATGGAATCCTGGAATTATAAAATGTGTGCACCTGGGGGATGGCAAAGCCTGAGGGTAACTGCTGCTGCCTCTTTCTTAATCAGTGCAGGCAATCTTTGGTAGGGATGGTTGGGTGCATTGCTGAGCTTCTCTTTTTGGGATCCTTTGCTGCTCTGAACTACAGTAAATGACACTGATTCCTGAGCTTGGTGTCTGTATCTCTGCTGCTGACCCTGCCCACTGGTGAAACAGAGTTGGTGTGGTCTGGCTAGATCACCACAAAATGTTGCTTTTAAATGTAAATGATCGGAATCAGTCCTGTCCTAAATTCCCAGGTAGAGGGAAAACCTTCCCCAGAGTTTGCTGGCTCTGGAGTGGGCTGAGTTTAGAGCACCATGAGAGCAATGGGGAAGTCAGCTGAAAGAAGCTGAACCACTGGATGTATTAAAGTATGGAAAAATGAAAAGAACTTGTGTGTTTGGGAAGATGAGGATGAATTTTGTTAGCAGCATCCCAGAAACAGCACCAACAGAGAGAATGATTGGTGTCAAAGTGCTCCTACGTGGAGTGACAGAAAAGGTTTTTAATCTTGAGCTTGGATTCATTTGTGCAAAGAAAAGATTAATAATATAATATATAATTATATAGATATATATAATAAAAATTTGATCTATATACTTTCACATATATATAATGACATTGTAAAATATTGCCCCAAATACTAATTTTTTAGCTTTGGCTGCTCAGGGATGTAACACTAAATACTCTACACAAAATGATTGGCCAGGACAAGAACATCACTGGTGAACTCTGTGAAATTGTATACAATGAATGAAGGAGGAAAGGATGAAATTGGCAGTTTTCACAGGGTTTGCTGACACTAGGATGTGGAATGCTTCCTCTGTTCCTGTGAAAAATAAAGTGAGTAAGACTGCTGGGTTTTTCATATACCAGACCACCCACAAGCTGCAGCATTGATTGAACAGATGAAGGGGTTGTTAAAAGAGCAGTTGAAAAAATAGAAGATGGTGAAAATCCCATCTCACAGATGTGCTCCATACCCTTAACAGTGGGCCCACTGGGAAATGGAAACCCCCTGGATGTGCATGGCTGCACCCAATTTGCAAATACAGCCATGGACAGTGTCCTGGGTGATGGTGCTTGTATCCCCAATCGTGTGTTCTGTTTATGCCTGGTATTATGTTCTGTGCTTTCAGAACTGACTCTGGAAGTGAAGGTTGGTTTTTGTCTGGTTATCAGCTGATTCCCTTCCCCATCGTCTGTAGGAGGCAGGCTCGCCTGCTTTGTTTTGCTTTGCTTGCTGGCTTTGCTTTGCTTGCTGGCTTTTGCTTTTGCTTTTGTTTATTAGTTAGTTTAGCTAGGCAGTCCAGTTTCTTTCCCTGGACTGTTTTCTTTTCTGTCTTTCTTTCCCTTACCTGAACACCATCTGAACCTGTTCCAGACTGGGACCTGGGAAACACCAAGGAACACTGGGAGTCTGCATTTTTGTGATCTGCAGCTGTCATCCCCAGCGCCAGAGACTTTCTGAGTTTGTCATCCTCTCAGATCGGTGAAAGAGTTTTTTCTCATCTGGGACTGTTCATTTTTTTTCCTGTGTTGGGGAGTGTTTTGTTTGTCAAATAAACAGGTTTTTTTCCACTTTTCTCTGAGGAAATTTTTTCTGAACCTGGTGGTGGGGGGAGGAGTTGTGGGGGTTTGTTTTCTGGGGGCTCCTTCCGGAGGTTTTCCCTAAATTTGCCCTCAACCAGGACAACAGTGACACTTTGACTTCCTGGGAAATTATTCTGGGTGTGATGGCCCCTGACAGGGCCACCCCAGAGGCTGCAAAACTAGACCTTTATGCATTAGAATTATTAACGATAAATGAGAATAAAATTACTTTTATTAATACAGGAACAGGAATTCAGATTCCTCCAGGACACTTTGGTTTGATAAAGGCTCACTTGAGCTTGGCCTTGAAGTGTTCATGTCTTGGGAGGAGTAATTGGTGCAGATTATCAAGGAGAAATTGAAGTAATTATTTTAAACAATAGTGAACAATTGGATTATTCAACCCCATGACAGGGTAACACAATAATTGATATTGCAGTTTTAAAAAAACTGTGCAAAAAGGACATCCACCTTATATAACTGCTGTTCATGGAAATAAAGGGTTTGGATGCACCAGTCCTAAACATGGAGCCAGAGTGTGGGTCCAGAGGCCAAATGGCCCTCCTGAGCCAGCTGAAGGAACAGCTCTGGGGAATGACAACACTGTTTGAATCCTGAACCCTGGGTGAGAAGGATGGGAATATGTCCCTGCAGCCAAGTGTTCTGTGCCAGAACAAGTGAATGTTATGGGATATTGTTTTACAGATTCTGTAAGACCAAATCTCCCTGTTTGCCCCAACAGCCTCTTTGGAAAATGCTCTGATCTTGGGGGCATTATTCTGAAATTTAAAAGGTGTCACCTCCGTGGACAACAGAATTATTGTTCCTAACTGAAATGAGACTGAGGAAAAAGAATGAAAAACCATGTCACTAATCAACTACTGAAGTCTGTAAATTGTATCTTGATTGTCAACCAGAATCTTTGTTTGCAGAAACCCCTCTAGAGTTCCACCAACGATTAGCCATTAAAATGGTCATGAAAATGTAAAGATAAAAGTAGACAAAATAATCTAACAAATTGCTGTGTATATTCTCAACCAGAGGGAAATCAAGGCAGAGCCATGATTTGCCATGTTTGTCATGGTTT
>JAREIS010001541.1:0-20383 GCA_030060385.1 Muscicapa striata striata
GAAATCAAAATCCTGGAATCACTGAGGTTGGATGTAGTGGTTTTGGTTTATTAATTTACAATATATTGTTGTGAGGCAGGATTAGGAAGAAGACAAAAAACAGGTTTAACTTTAAATGGTATAAAGAGAAATTTTATTATCAGAAACTATAAGGAAAAAAAATGAGAATACATCTTTAGACTACTTTATTTTTAATACTAAAAACATACAAAAAAACAACTCAGTAGGTTTATCATCTTTCAAATAACTATTACTAATTTACTTCAAAGAGGAGACTTTTTTCAGCCTATGAAGATATCTTCACAAGAATATTTTCTTTTGGTTTTGATCTTACTGTGATTAGCCATCCAGGAGAACAAAAACCTGATTATTATTTAAAAACCCTTTTTTCAGACTAACAGTTATGAGAAAAACTTCTGCTGAGGATTATCTTAATGTATGGGGGCACACTTCAGGGGATTGTAACAATTTAAAACAAAACTTACTTTATTTTTGAGAACATAGGGGGAACAGTAGTGGTTTTTTTACAATTTTGAGGATTAAAGCAATTTAAACATTTGCTTTTTTTAATTTTTTTAGGAGAGAGAATACTGTATCTGTAAAGTTTTATACTGGGCATTCAAAGAGTTAATACTTTGCCCGGGCAGCAGAGGGTATTGTGATTTTTTCCAGGTGGGGCTGTTGAGTTATTTACAATAAAGAGTCTTTCCAGGCCACGCTGGGGGCTGGGTGAGGACTGCAGGGTTTAGTCAGAGAAGCGCTGATGAGTTTCTGGTTTCATGGCTGTTCTCCGGCGCCCGCTGCGCTCAATTCCAGCCGCGGGCCGGGGGTTCTTCCTCCACCCTGCCCAGCAGACAAGGCTGTGGGGCCTTGCCAGAACGGGGCTCAGCTGTTTTCCCCCAGGCCCGTGGGCAGCGGGGCGGGCCCGGCCGTTCGGAGCCGCTCCGGGCCGGGGCAGGGCAGGGTTCTGCCGAGCCGCGGCCGTGCCGGGGGGCAGGGATGTGAGCAACGGGCCTTGCCTTTCCTTTCCCTGGATATCGGGGTCCCTGGCTGGAAACGGGGCCCGGCAGCTTCCTGAGCTCTGAGTCAGAGCCCGCCTGCCCCTGCCCGGCCCGGGCAAAGTGGAGGGGCCTGGGCTGGTGTTACTGTGTGAGAGGCCAGAAGGGAAAGAGAACTGTCCCGCGGCTTTTTGTCTTTACGTGTGTGTTTCATAAGGAGGCAAAAACTTGCTTATTGGTGAAAAAATGTGCCAATATTAAAATCCGACGCTGATTGGACCCGCAGAGATGCTCCAAAAATGGCGCCTTTCCTTTCCCAGCAGTGCCCTGGCGGCGGCTCCGGGGCTGGACTTGTCCCCATTCTGCCCAATCCGCGCGCGAGAACGAATAGTGACGGCAGAATCAGCCAATCGCAGCGAGGGGCGGGCTTTGCTCTTGGCACGAACTCCCCTCCCTTTCTCAAGTTCCGCCATTTCTCGCAAACCTCGTCTGAGGAGCGGGCCCAGCGGTGGGCCCGGCCCGGGCATCGGGCCAAGGAACCGCTGCTGCCCTGAACCGGCGGGAGCTCGGGGTGAGCGGGAGCTGAGGGCGGTGGGAGCTGGGGGTGAGTCCGGGATGGAGCCGGGACCCACCTGGAGCCCGGCAGGAGCCCGAGGCGGGCAAGGGATGTTTGAGAGAGGCCCCGGGGCTGTGCGGGAAAATTCACGTGGCCAGAGTTTTGTGTGCCCAAAGGAGACAGAGGAGTCCTGTAAAAGTGACTTTATTGATGAACAAAGGGAGAGGCTATGGGCATTTTCCATGCGGTCTCTAAAACGCACCTCCTTTTTATCCTCATTTTCCCGGCTTCATCTTCTTCTCCCTTTTCTCAGTGGCTGAGGTATTTGGAAGGTTCAGACTTCCCGATCCGCCTGCTACATGTCTCCCTTAATATGCACCCGTCCTTTTGTATAACATTCGATTTTCACGGCTGTGTTTAGTGTTTCTCCTTTCGAAGTTCAGGAATTGAGCAGGATCTTGGCTGAGCAGCAGTCCGTATCAATTAGTAACATTTTCTGTAACAGATGGTTCTTCCAGTTACATCCTTTTGTACAAGTCCCTGGCTCTATCTCTTAGCACATTAATCTGGTTCCGTCCAAACCCTCTTAGTATTTTCTCAATAACTGTGTTTACTCTCTTTAATTACCTTTGTTTCAATCTCTTTTCATGGTTCCTCTTTGGTTTGGGATTATTCTCAGTGCCCTCAGTCCCTGTCCTTATGTAGCAGTTTCTGGATCAGGCCTGGCTGCCACCTGCATCCCCTTGCTCACCTGCTGAATGAGCTGCACTCAGCAAGGTGTCGAGCATGGGAAAAAGATGAGAGTTGCTGCAGCACATCAGAGGAGGAACAGCATTCGTTTAACCCATGGTCTGCCAGGGAACCACGAAAATGTGTCCCATTCCCATCCTTTCTACGATTGGATCAGAATCTGAGCAACTTTCTTATTTCCATTGTTTTGCATTTCACCAATTTACAGTTATCCTCTATTTGCAAACAGCAGTTTGAGTAATTTAATTTTCCACAAATGTCACCTTCTTGCTTGACATAGCCTGGTCAGCAGGATGGTCAAGAGCTGACTCTGGCTGCCTGGTTGTTTTTTCAAGCTTGTATTACTGTATTACTGTAATTCAGATGATAAATGGGTACTTTTCCCTAGCAGTGCTAATTTGCATTTCTAAAACTCCTCTTCCAGCTGCCTAAAACCAGTGCTAATCCTTCAGAGCAGCCATACAGGGACTCACATGTGCCCCCTTCTAATCTGCTTTTTCCTTGATATCTTTAGTGTTAGAGAGTCAAGGCATTGCTTGATTCTTGCCAAAATATGCAGCAGAAATAATTTCATCCACAAGTAGGCTGAGTGTGCACAAAAAATCATTCCATGGCATGTGAGTTTTACTAGATTTTTCCTAAATTTCATACAGTCTGAATCCATTGAAATCCACTGATTTGGTGTTCATTCCTTCCAAGTTGTGTAGTTCTTAGTATTTTGTTTACTGTTGGACCCGGATTTCTTTGCCTGTGATTCTGTCATTCTGATGTTAATTAGGTCCGAATTCCTGATTTTCCATCTCAGCCTTTTTCAGACCAGGTGCTTCCAGCTCCACCAGGAGCTGTCTGTGAGGTGGGTGTTCCTTAATGTTTGCTGATGCCCGTTGATGTTTTGTTGATGGTTGTTATCTTTTTGGGTATCTTTTGGGCTATTCTCAGTCTGTTGAGATGTTAAACTCATCTCTGTTGAGTGGTGAAACATCCCTTAAAAAACTCTTTATTTTTTTTTTCCCCAAAGCAAAGGCAAACAAAGCCTTAGTAGGGAAATAAAATTTTAAAAAATATGAACTTGGTTTATTTTCCAGCACCAGCTTTGTTTTCTTGTGACTTTCCAATCTCCCCCAGCCCAGTGTGTGAGTGTAACTGAGAGCCAGAGTGGGATTGTGCCGCTGTGTTCCCCAGCAGCTGTGGCAGTGCAGGCACAGAAAGCAGCCAAGCTGCAGCAGTGGCAGCAAGGATTGGCCCCAGTGGCTGGAGATGCCAAAGGAGGGTGGCCAGGCAGAGGATTTGAGCAGAGGATGTGTGGGCAGGCCCAGGGGCTTCCCCCGCTGTGGAGCCCTGGCTGCTGCTGCGTTGCCTTCAGTGCAGGCTCAGTGGGGCCTCCCGTGCTGGTGCTGCAGGCGGGAAGTGCAAATGTGCGGGGCTGGAGAGCCCCTGAGCCCAGGGTGAGGGGTCCCCCCGTGCTGAGCTGTGCTGGGGCTGTTTCTGTGCTCAGGGACACTTGGCATGGGCCACGGCACTTGGCCACCAGTGGGGCTTCTGTGCACTCCTCAGGCAGAGTGTAAGTCTTGGTCTAATTCCCTTTCCTTAATCAGAGCGTGTCTTGGAACTCTTTTCCCTTCTCCTGCCCTTGCAGACCCATCCATGAACACATTTTGTCCCTGAGGCCAGGGAATGTCTCATCACTCTCTCCTGTGCTGGCTCTGGAGCTCTGTCCCTTGAATGCAGCCATGGGTTTGTTGCCAGCCCCTGTGCAGGCTGTTCAAACAGGAGGCTGGGTTAAACCCTTCCCCTGTCCTCAATTCTAAATCCTCCTGTGCCACTGAACAAGTTTCATTCTGTAATCACTGAGCACTGCTCATCCATGTAGAGGCTCTTTTGGTTATCAAAGCTTTAACTTGGTGCCAGACTTGAACAACAGGAGATCCTCCTGCCATCAGGTTTTGGGCCTCAGGTCCCATTAAAGCTGTGGCTGCACAATTCTGCAGAGAATGAGGCCATTCTGGCCACTGGGTTAAACATTTTAGCAGAAGAATTCCTTTGGCATGGCCCTGTGTAATATCCTTTTTTTAAAAGACCAGGTTCACTATCCTGGTAAATTTTAAAAGGTTTAATAATTGACAAGAGACAAACAATAAGCAAAAGGTTGTAACAGCACAGTGCTTGGCCTTCAGAAACACTTCCTTAAATGCATCAACCTGTTCATAGGTCCTCATGAATTAGTCAAAATCATTCCAAACCTGTTATTCGACATTTTTTCCATCCCTGGGGGTCTGGTGTCCTATAATCCAAGAATGTGAAGAATTTCCTTTTTATCTTTTCTATTCTACCATTCTCTGCCACTTCAAGGCAAAATAGAGTTTAGCATCCTGTGTGAGTGGGCATCCCCAGAAAGCATCTTTGACATCAAGTACTGAATGGTGTCAGTGTGAGGAGGGAACCTGGTTCAAGATGGTGTAAGGATCTGAGACTGTGGGGTGCCTGGGTTTAATAATCTCATTTATTATTCTTAGGTCCTGCACCATTCTGTCAATTCCATCTGATTTCTTGACTTGCAGGATAGGAGCATTCTAGGGAGAGATCCCTGGCTCCAAAAGCCCTGCCTTTAGCAGGGACTCAATAAGAGGCTGTGAGCCCTTCCTTCCCTCCCTTGGAATAGGGTATTGCTTTTAGACACCACTTGTCCTGGTTGCTTCAAAGTCCATTGGAGAGGCTCCATTTCCAATTTTCTCTATTTTCCTGGAGCTGCCCACACTTCTGGGTTCACTTCAGCATAGCACTTGCCAGACATCTGCCAGACAAAGGCACAACTCTGTACAACCTTTACAGTATTAATTTGTATTCCCAAATCAGCCATCAAATCTATTCTCAGTAAATTACATTAAGAATTAGGAAGAAATAAAAGCTCATCCATTTCAAACCCATCCCCCAAATCTTCTAACACTGAGTGAATAAAACACACCAGCTCATCTTTCCCACTTATCCCCTGAATACTGCTGTCTAAATCCCTTCTGGATTTCCCTTATTGCCCCTCTGGATGTCTGTGTCTTTGATTACCTCTGGGAGAGTGTGCAAACTCCCTCAACATGCTCTCAAGGGACCTTTCAGAGATATTTTTGGATCATCATCCCCTTTGCTGGGAGCCCTTCCTGGCTTTCCCTTTCTCCCCTCCATGGGTGCCCTGCCATGTTTAGTCCCCGAAGATCCCACTGCACTCACTGATGAGATTTTCAGAGCTCTCTGGCTGCCGACTCTTCCCAGCCCCCTGATGTGTCCCTCGTCTGTCTCCTGGTCACTCTCGGGTCCCCAATCCATGCCCGGTGCCGCCGCCCCCCAAGGGAGCCGATCACCCAAACTGGGTGAGGCACCTTCAGCTCCACTCGCTGCCCCCGCCCCGGACGGGGGAAGGAATTCCGGCCGAGCCCCAAGGTGTGTGGAAAACTTCACATCCCCAGAGGATTCTGTGCGTAGGAAAGACAGAGGAGTCCTGTGAAAGTAATTTCATTGACAGAAGAAGGGGCAGAGGCCATGGGCCATTTGCCATGGGGTCTGTGCAGTTGCCAAGGCCGGGCCCCCCCGCGCTGCCGTGGCGGGAGCGGCTGCAGTGGGGACCGAGTGCGGGCGGGAGCGGCCGAGAGCCCAGCGCTGCCCCAGCCCGAGCTGCCCCAGCTCCATCCCTGCCCCTGCGCTGGGATGCTGTGGGTTTGGGGGGAAGAGGGAGCCGGCAGGGGGTGCTGGGCCTGGGGGCAGCAGGAGAAGGGAAGGAGAAGCAGGGCTCGAGAACAAAATCGTCAAAGGATGCACCTGGGAAGAAAAGGTGGGATTGTGGAGGAGGAGGAGGAATAATAGGAGGGAGAGGAATGTGAGGAACAGTAGGGACACAGGAGGAGGAGGAGCAGAAATGGGAAGCAGCACAAGGTTCCACCCCTCCCTGTATCTGCAGCTTCTCTGCCAGCTCCAATAGCCTCTTACCCCCCACATGCAGCGAGTGACTGGAGAGGGGGATCCATGACTTTTACAGTGGTGAATCTTGCTGTTCCTGAGCTTTATTGGATTAAATCTTGGTGCTTTGGTTTTTTTATGGGGCCTGAATCTTTAATATTTTGCGGGAGTTTTTGTTTGAATCTGGGTGTTTGGGGCACTTTTAATCTTTGTTGTGATGTTTGGAGGATTTTTGGGATGAGTCTTGGTGTTTGTGAGGTTCTTGAAGACACAAAGTGCCCAGTGTCTTCCTGAGGTGAACTTGGGCAAGGAGGAACCCCCAGTCCAAGGCATTTTCTTCTTGCTTTTTTCCCTAACCAGGATTTTGCATTCCCAAGGCATGAGCAGATGGCAGAGGTAGAAAAGCCCCAGAGATCCCTCAGGAGGAGGGGCTGCAAACCCAGCCCAGGGAGGTGTGAGGAGGAAAGACCCTCCCTGAGCCGGGAAGGCGGCCGGAGATGCAGGCAGAGCTCAGAGCTGGTGGAGAAGCCTCATGGAGGGGAGAAGCCCCACAAGTGCTTGGAATGTGGGAAGGGTTTCAGGTGGAGCTCCAAGCTCATCCGGCACCAGATGATCCACACTGGGGAGAAGCCCTACGAGTGTGGGAGATGTGGGAAGAGCTTCAGTACAATATCTCATCTGCTGCTGCACCAGGTGATCCACACAGGGGAGCAGCCCTACACCTGCTTGGAATGTGGGAAGAGCTTTGGAGACAGCTCCAACCTGAGAGTCCACAAGCTCATCCACACTGGGGAGAGGCCCTACAAGTGTCCTGAGTGTGGGAAGAGGTTTCAGACCAGCTCCCATTGCCTTAGACATGAGCGGATTCACACAGAGGAGAGGCCCTTCCGCTGCCCCGACTGCGGGAAGGGATTCAAGCGCAACTCCCATCTCACCGTCCACCGGCGCATCCACACTGGGGAGAGGCCCTACGAGTGTCCTGAGTGTGGGAAGAGCTTCTCACTGAGCTCAACCTTGACCCAACACCAACGGAGGCTCCACTAAGGGAAGCCCTGTGAGTGCCCTGAGTGTGGGAAGAGCTTCGTGCTCTGCTCCAGCTCCATCCCCCATGGGAGGATCGGTGTTGGATGATCCCCAGTGACCCCTGTTGGGCAGAGCCCTGGTGATCCATGGTCCTGCTGATCTGTGTTGGGAAGACACCTGGCTGGGGGGCTGTGCATCATCCTGTCTCCCTGCAGGCACCTGGATGAACGCAGGGACAGGAACGTCTATTGGGATGCAAAGCAACATTTGGAATTCCTTATTTAGATTAGATTTGTTGACTTTCAACCCCAGAGAGTATTCTGTGTTCAATCCTAACTTCTGGTGGCAACCAGGAATGCTGGAATGGTCTTGGAGGTCTTTTCTCATGTGGTGGTTTATAAAGATTTCCTCAAATTTTTTATCTGCCGAGACCTGGGTAGACTCCCTTTTGTCTGACAAGAGCTCATCAGTTTTGGATTTTTAATATTGACACATTGTTACAGCAGTAAGCAAGTTTTTGCCTGTTTGTGAAACACACACGTAAAGACAAAAAGCCCCGGGACAGTTCTCTTTCCCTTCTGGCCTCTCACACAGTAACACCAGCCCAGGCCCCTCCACTTTGCCCGGGCCGGGCAGGGGCAGGCGGGCTCTGACTCAGAGCTCAGGAAGCTGCCGGGCCCCGTTTCCAGCCAGGGACCCCGATATCCAGGGAAAGGAAAGGCAAGGCCCGTTGCTCACATCCCTGCCCCCGGCACGGCCGCGGCTCGGCAGAACCCTGCCCTGCCCCGGCCCGGAGCGGCTCCGAACGGCCGGGCCCGCCCCGCTGCCCACGGGCCTGGGGGAAAAACAGCTGAGCCCCGTTCTGGCAAGGCCCCACAGCCTTGTCTGCTGGGCAGGGTGGAGGAAGAACCCTCACAGGGCTTCCCTTAGTGAAACCTCCGTTGGTGTCGGGTCAAGTTTGAGCTCCTGGAGAAGCTCTTCCCACACTCAGGACACTCGTAGGGCCTCTCCCCAGTGTGGATGCGCCGGTGGAGAGTGAGGGTGGAGTTGTGCTTGAATCCCTTCCCACAGTCGTGGCAGCGGAAGGGCCTCTCCTCTGTGTGAATCCGCTCATGTCTAAGGCAATGGGAGCTGGTCTGAAACCTCTTCCCACACTTGGGGCACTTGTAGGGCCTCTCCCCAGTGTGGATGAGCTTGTGGACTCTCAGGTTGGAGCTGTCTCCAAAGCTCTTCCCACATTCCAAGCAGGTGTAGGGCTGCTCCCCTGTGTGGATCACCTGGTGCTGCAGCAGATGAGATATTGTACTGAAGTTCTTCCCACATCTCCCACACTCGTAGGGCTTCTCCCCAGTGTGGGCCATCTGGTGCCGTATGAGCTTGGAGCTCCACCTGAAACCCTTCCCACATTCCAAGCACTTGTGGGGCTTCTCCCCTCCATGAGGCTTCTCCACCAGCTCTGAGCTCTGCCTGCATCTCCGGCCACCTTCCCGGCTCAGGGAGGGTCTTTCCTCTCGCAGCTCCCTGGGCTGGGTTTGCAGCCCCTCCTCCTGAGGGATCTCTGGGGCTTTTCTACCTCTGCCATCTGCTCATGCCTTGGGAATGCAAAATCCTGGTTAGGGAAAAAAAGCAAGAAGAAAATGCCTTGGACTGGGAGTTCCTCCTTGCCCAAGTTCACCTCTAGAAGACACTGGGCACTTTGTGTCTTCAAGAACCTCACAAACACCAAGACTCAGCCCAAAAATCCTCCAAACATCACAACAAAGATTAAAGTGCCCCAAACACCAGATTCAAACAAAAACTCCCAAAATATTAAAGATTCAGGCCCCATAAAAACCAAAGCACCAAAGATTTAATCCAATAAAGCTCAGGAACAGCAAGATTCACCACTGTAAGTCATGGATCCCCCTCTCCAGTCACTCGCTGCACGTGGGGGTAAGAGGCTATTGGGCTGGCAGAGAAGCTGCAGATACAGGGGAGGGGTGGAACCTTGTGCTGCTTCCCATTTCTGCTCCTCCTCCTCCTGTGTCCCTACTGTTCCTCACATTCTCTCCTCCTATTATTCCTCCTCCTCCTCCACAATCCCACCTTTTTCTTCCCAGGTGCATCCTTGACGATTTTTGTTCTCGAGCCCTGCTTCTCCTTTCCTTCTCCTGCTGCCCCCAGGCCCAGCACCCCCTGCCCGCTCCCTCTTCCCCCAAACCCACAGCATCCCAGCGCAGGGGCAGGGATGGAGCTGGGGCAGCTCGGGCTGGGGCAGCTGGGCTCTCGGCCGCTCCCGCCCGCACTCGGGTCCCCACTGCAGCCGCCTCCCGCCACGGCAGCGCAGGGGGGCCCGGCCTTGGCAACTGCAGAGACCCCACGGCAAAAGGCCCATGGCCTCTTCTTCTCTGTCAATGAAATTACCTTCACAGGACTCCTCTGTCTTTCCCTACGCACAGAATCCTCTGGGATGTGAGGTTTTCCACACACCCTGGGTCTCGGCCGAATCCCTTCCCCGTCCGGGGCGGGGGCAGCGAGTGGAGCTGAAGGTGCCTCACCCAGTTTGGGTGATCGGCTCCTTGGGGGCGCGGCACCGGGCATGGATTGGGGACCCGAGTGACCAGGAGACAGACGAGGGACACATCAGGGGGCTGGGAAGAGTCGGCAGCCAGAGAGCTCTGAAAATCTCATCAGTGAGTGCTGTGGGATCTTCGGGGACTAAACATGGCAGGGCACCCATGGAGGGGAGAAAGGGAAAGCCAGGAAGGGCTCCCAGCAAAGGGGATGATGATCCAAAATATCTCTGAAAGGTCCCTTGGGAGCATGTTGAGGGAGTTTGCACTCCTCCCAGAGGTAATCAAAGACACAGACATCCAGAGGGGCAATAAGGGAAATCCAGAAGGGATTTAGACAGCAGTATTCAGGGGATAAGTGGGAAAGATGAGCTGGTGTGTTTTATTCACTCAGTGTTAGAAGATTTGGGGGATGGGTTTGAAATGGATGAGCTTTTATTTCTTCCTAATTCTTAATGTAATTTACTGAGAATAGATTTGATGGCTGATTTGGGAATACAAATTAATACTGTAAAGGTTGTACAGAGTTGTGCCTTTGTCTGGCAGATGTCTGGCAAGTGCTATGCTGAAGTGAACCCAGAAGTGTGGGCAGCTCCAGGAAAATAGAGAAAATTGGAAATGGAGCCTCTCCAATGGACTTTGAAGCAACCAGGACAAGTGGTGTCTAAAGCAATACCCTATTCCAAGGGAGGGAAGGAAGGGCTCACAGCCTCTTATTGAGTCCCTGCTAAAGGCAGGGCTTTTGGAGCCAGGGATCTCTCCCTAGAATGCTCCTATCCTGCAAGTCAAGAAATCAGATGGAATTGACAGAATGGTGCAGGACCTAAGAATAATAAATTAGATTATTAAACCCAGGCACTCCACAGTCTCACATCCTTAAACCATCTTGAACCAGCTTCCTTCCTCACACTGACACCATTCAGTACTTGATGTCAAAGATGCTTTCTGGGGAAGCCCACTCACACAGGATGCTAAACTCTATTTTGCCATGTAGTGGCAGAGAATGGTAGAATAGAAAAGATAAAAAGGAAATTCTTCACATTCTTGGATTATAGGACACCAGACCCCCAGGGATGGAAAAAATGTCGAATAACAGGTTTGGAATGATTTTGACGAATTCATGAGGACCTATGAACAGGTTGATGCATTTAAGGAAGTGTTTCTGAAGGCCAAGCACTGTGCTGTTACAACCTTTTGCTTATTGTTTGTCTCTTGTCAATTATTAAACCTTTTAAAATTTACCAGGATAGTGAACCTGGTCTTTTAAAAAACGGATATTACACAGGGCCATGCCAAAGGAATTCGTCTGCTAAAATGTTTAACCCAGTGGCCAGAATGGCCTCACTCTCTGCAGAATTGTGCAGCCACAGCTTAATGGGACCTGAGGCCCAAAAACTGAAGGCAGGAGGATCTCCTGTTGTTCAAGTCTGGCACCAAGTTAAAGCTCTGATAACCAAAAGAGCCTCTACATGGATGAGCAGTGCTCAGTGATTACAGAATGAAACTTGTTCAGTGGCACAGGAGGATTTAGAATTGAGGACAGGGGAAGGGTTTAACCCAGCCTCCTGTTTGAACAGCCTGCACAGGGGCTGGCAACAAACCCATGGCTGCATTCAAGGGACAGAGCTCCAGAGCCAGCACAGGAAAGATTGATGAGACATTCCCTGGCCTGAGGGACAAAATGTGTTCATGGATGGGTCTGCAAGGGCAGGAGAAGGGAAAAGAGTTCCAAGAAGCGCTCTGATTAAGGAAAGGGAATTAGACCAAGACCTACACTCTGCCTGAGGAGTGCACAGAAGCCCCACGGGTGGCCAAGTGCCGTGGCCCATGCCAAGTGTCCCTGAGCACAGAAACAGCCCCAGCACAGCTCAGCACGGGGACCCCTCACCCTGGGCTCAGGGCTCTCCAGCCCCGCACATTTGCACTTCCCGCCTGCAGCACCAGCACGGGAGGCCCCACTGAGCCTGCACTGAAGGCAACGCAGCAGCAGCCAGGGCTCCACAGCGGGGGAAGTCCCTGGGCCTGCCCACACATCCTCTGCTCAAATCCTCTGCCTGGCCACCCTCCTTTGGCATCTCCAGCCACTGGGGCCAATCCTTGCTGCCACTGCTGCAGCTTGGCTGCTTTCTGTGCCTGCACTGCCACAGCTGCTGGGGGACACAGCGGCACAATCCCACTCTGGCTCTCAGTTACACTCACACACTGGGCTGGGGGAGATTGGAAAGTCACAAGAAAACAAAGCTGGTGCTGGAAAAAAAACCAAGATCATATTTTTAAAAATTTTATTTCCCTACTAAGGCTTTGTTTGCCTTTGCTTTGGGGAAAAAAAAAAATAAAGAGTTTTTTAAGGGATGTTTCACCACTCAACAGAGATGAGTTTAACATCTCAACAGACTGAGAATAGCCCAAAGATACCCAAAAGATAACAACCATTACCAAAACATCAACGGGCATCAGCAAACATTAAGGAACACCCACCTCGTTGACAGCTCCGGGTGGAGCTGGAAGCACCTGGTCTGAAAAAGGCTGAGATGGAAAATCAGGAGTGGGGACCTAATTAACATTATAAGGACAGAATCACAGGCAAAGAAATCCGGGTCCAACAGTAAACAAAATACTAAGAACTACACAACTTGGAAGGAATGAACACCAAATCAGTGGATTTCAATGGATTCAGACTGTACGAAATTTAGGAAAAATCTAGTAAAACTCACATGCCATTGAATGATTTTTTTGTGCACATTTAGCCTACTTGTGGATGAAATTATTTCTGCTGCATATTTTGGCAAGAATCAAGCAATGCCTTGACTCTCTAACACTAAAGATATCAAGTAAAAAGCAGATTAGAAGGGGGCACATGTGAGTCCCTGTATGGCTGCTCTGAAGGATTAGCATAGGTTTTAGGCAGCTGGAAGAGGAGTTTTAGAAATGCAAATTAACACTGCTAGGGAAAAGTACCCATTTATCATCTGAATTACAGTAATACAGTAATACAAGCTTGAAAAAACAACCAGCCAGCCAGAGTCAGCTCTTGACCATCCTGCTGACCAGGCTATGTCAAGCAAGAAGGTGACATTTGTGGAAAATTAAATTACTCAAACTGCTGTTTGCTAATAGAGGATAACTGTAAATTGGTGAAATGCAAAACAATGGAAATAAGAAAGTTGCTCAGATTCTGATCCAATCGTAGAAAGGATGGGAATGGGACACGTTTTCGTGGTTCCCTGGCAGACCATGGGTTAAACGAATGCTGTCCCTCCTCTGATGTGCTGCAGCAACTCTCATCTTTTTCCCATGCTCGACACCTTGCTGAGTGCAGCTCATTCAGCAGGTGAGCAAGGGGATGCAGGTGGCAGCCAGGCCTGATCCAGAAACGGCTACAAAAGGACAGGGACTGAGGGCACTGAGAATAATCCCAAACCAAAGAGGAACCATGAAAAGAGATTGAAACAAAGGTAATTAAAGAGAGTAAACACAGCTATTGAGAAAATACTAAGAGGGTTTGGACGGAACTAGATTAATGTGCTAAGAGATAGAGCCAGGGACTTGTACAAAAGGATGTAACGGGAAGAACCATCTGTTACAGAAAATGTTACTAATTGATACGGACTGCTGCTCAGCCAAGATCCTGCTCAATTCCTGAACTTCGAAAGGAGAAACACTAAACACAGCCGTGAAAATCGAATGTTATACAAAAGGACGGGTGCATATTAAGGGAGACATGTAGAAGGCTGATCGGGAAGTCTGAACCTTCCAAATACCTCAGCCACTGAGAAAAGGGAGAAGAAGATGAGCCGGGAAAATGAGGATAAAAAGGAGGTGCGTTTTAGAGACCGCATGGAAAATGCCGCATGGACTCTGCCTTTGTTCATCAATAAAGTCACTTTTACAGGACTCCTCTGTCTCCTTTGGGCACACAAAACTCTAGCCACGTGAATTTTCCCCCACAGCCCCGGGGCCTCTCTCAAACATCCCTTGCCCGGCTCGGGCTCCTGCCAGGCTCCAGGTGGGTCCCGGCTCCATCCCGGACTCACCCCCAGCTCCCACCGCCCTCAGCTCCCGCTCACCCCGAGCTCCCGCCGGTTCAGGGCAGCAGCGGTTCCTTGGCCCGATGCCCGGGCCGGGCCCAGCGCTGGGCCCGCTCCTCAGGCGAGGTGTGCGAGAAATGGCGGAACTTAAGAAAGGGAGGGGAGTTCGTGCCATGGGCACAGCCCGCCCCTCGCTGCGATTGGCTGATTCTGCCGTCACTCCTCGTTCTCGCGCGCGGATTGGGCAGAATGGGGACAAGCCCGGCCCCGGAGCCGCCGCCAGGGCGATGCTGGGAAAGGAAAGGCGCGATTTTTGGAGCATCTCTGCGGGTCCAATCAGCGTCGGATTTTAATATTGGCACATTTTTTCACCAATAAGCGAGTTTTTGCCTCCTTGTGAAACACACACGTAAAGACAAAAAGCCGCGGGACAGTTCTCTTTCCCTTCCGGCCTCTCACAGAGTAACACCAGCCCAGGCACCTCCACTTTGCCCGGGCCGGGCAGGGGCAGGCGGGCTCTGACTCAGAGCTCAGGAAGCTGCCGGGCCCCGTTTCCAGCCAGGGACCCCGATATCCAGGGAAAGGAAAGGCAAGGCCCGTTGCTCACATCCCTGCCCCCGGCATGGCCGCGGCTCGGCAGAACCCTGCCCTGCCCCGGCCCGGAGCGGCTCCGAACGGCCGGGCCCGCCCCGCTGCCCACGGGCCTGGGGGAAAAACAGCTGAGCCCCGTTCTGGCAAGGCCCCACAGCCTTGTCTGCTGGGCAGGGTGGAGGAAGAACCCCCGGCCCGCGGCTGGAATTGAGCGCAGCGGGCGCCGGAGAACAGCCATGGAACCAGAAACTCATCAGCGCTTCTCTGGCTAAACCCTGCAGTCCTCACCCAGCCCCCAGCGTGGCCTGGAAAGACTCTTTATTGTCAATAACTCAACAGCCCCACCTGGAAAATATCACACAACCCTCTGCTGCCCGGGCAAAGTATTAACTCTTTGAATGCCCAGAATAAAACTTTACAGATACAGTATTCTCTCTCCTAAAAAAATTAAAAAAAGCAAATTTTTAAATTGCTTTAATCCTCAAAATAGTAAAAAAACCACTGCTGTTCCCCCTCCCCCCCCCCAAAAAAAAGAAAAAACCCTATGTTCTCAAAAATAAAGTAAGTTTTGTTTTAAATTGTTACAATCCCCTGAAGTCTGCCCCATACATTAAGATAATCCTCAGCAGAAGTTCTTCTCATAACTGTTAGTCTGAAAAAAGGGTTTTTAGATAATAATCAGGTTTTTGTTCTCCTGGATGGCTAATCACAGTAAGATCAAAACCAAAAGAAAATATTCTTGTGAAGATATCTTCATAGGCTGAAAAAAGTCTCCTCTTTGAAGTAAATTAGTAATAGTTATTTGAAAGATGATAAACCTACTGAGTTGTTTTTTGTATGTTTTTAGTATTAAAAATAAAGTAGTCTAAAGATGTATTCTCATTTTTTTTCCTTATAGTTTCTGATAATAAAATTTCTCTTTATACCATTTAAAGTTAAACCTGTTTTTTGTCTTCTTCCTAATCCTGCCTCACAACAATATATTGTAAATTAATAAACCAAAACCACTACATCCAACCTCAGTGATTCCAGGATTTTGATTTCACCCCTGCCCCCAAAATAAAGAAAACCCACCAACATTTAGCCCAATAGAGCTCACAATCAGCAAGATTGACCTCTGTGAAAATCCTGGATCCCTCTCTCTGATCACCTGCTGCATGTCATGGGAACAACGCTCCTGGGGCTGGGGAGAGGCTGCAGATACAGGGAGGGCTGGAACCTTGTGCTCCTTCCTGTTTCTGCTCCTCCTCCTCCTCCTGTGTCCCTACTCTTCCTCACATTCCTCTTCTTCCTACTGTTCCTCCTTCTCCTACAGAATCCCAACTTTTCCTCCCACATGCATCGTTTGACCATTTGCATTTGAATTTTTTGTGTATATACATGTTCACCTTTAGGATGGGTTTTGCAAAACTGGAAGAGCTTTAAAGGTGACACTTTAACAGATAAAATGTTAACGGAATATTGTTATTAAGAAAAAAAAAAGCAGATTGTGGGGGGGCCACATATGAATCATCCAATGGCTGCTCTGGAAGAGAACCAGGGGTTCCAGACAGCCAGGAGAGGAGCTTTAGAAATGCAAATTAACACTGCTGGGGCAAAGTGTGGACAATGTACCAGGGTCTTCTTGCATGGGGTAGGAATTGGGCTGATCCCCTCTGGCCCTCACCCCAAGCTCTGCCTGCCTGCACAGATGGAATTTGCACAGCTAAAGGCAGAGCCCATAGTGAGGATATCTGACTGCAACAGAAACTGGTTAAGCTGCAAAGGGAAACAGCAAATGGAGAATGTTGTGAAAACTTTACTAAAAAAGTAGTGGGGAATCATCTCTCTCCCCACTCCAGCATGTGCTATCACTGTCTAGGTTACATAGGATGTATTAGAGCACTGGGGTGTTTTTGCTAGTCCAGAGAAACTGGTTGGGAATACAAGTATCTGATGATTTAATTAGAGAAAAGTGGTCAATTGATGCAGCCGTGGCTGGATGGAGCTACCAAAAATGGGGAAAAGATGAACAGACACCACAACAAATCCAAATCCATGGACCACCTCCTGGGAACCTTAACAAATTAATATCAGGAGAAAGAAAATCCACCAATATTTGGAGTAGCATAATTAAACTAAAAACTAAATATTATAATTATTACTATTATGATTAATATTTATACTATTATTATTAATGTTATTATTATTATTACTGCAACTATTATTATTACTATGTACTAAAGAATACATAATCAGTCTTCAAAAAAACAATCAATTGGCCACCTCCATGTCCTGACCTTCCTGCCAAACAATCCATGGCAATGAAGAAGAAGACATTTCACCACGGAATGGGATTAGATTCCCTATCAACAGTAGGAGGGGGAGTTTGTGCAAAATTAAATTACTCAAACTGCTGTTACCAAAGAGATGATAACTGAAAAGTGGTGAAACAGGTGACAAAGGAAGTAAGAAAGTAGATCATGTACCAGTCCAAATTTAGAAAGGATGGTAATGGACACCTTTTCATGGTTCCCTGGCAGATCATGGGTTAAACGAATGCTGTTCCTCCTCTGATGTGCTGCAGCAACTCTCATCTTTTTCCCATGCTGGACACCTTGCTGAGTGCAACTCATTCAGCAGGTGAGCAAGGGGATGCAGGTGGCAGCCAGGCCTGATCCAGAAACGGCTACAAAAGGACAGGGAGTGAGGGCACTGAGAATAATCCCAAACCAAAGAGGAACCACTAAGAAAAAACAGAGTCAATGAGTGAATCGGCTTGGAAATAGGACCAGACACTTGTACATGAGAAAGCAATGGGAAAACTCTACAGTTTCAGAAAATGTTACTAATTGACACAGAGTGCTGCTCAGCCAAGATCCTGCTCAATTCCTGAACTTGGAGGAGGAGAAACACTTAACAGAGCCGGGAATATCGGATGTTATACTAAAGGAGGGGTGCATATTAAGGAGGACATGTAGCAGGTGGATCGGGAAGTCTGAACCTTCGAAATACCTCAGCCCGTGGGCAAAGGGAGAGGGAGATGAAGCCGGGAAAATGAGGATACAAAAAAAGGGGCTGCGTTTTAGAGACCGCATGGCAAATGCCCGCAGCCTCTCCCATTGTTCACCAATAAAGTCACTTTTACAAGACGCCTCTGTCTTCTCTGTGCACACAAACCCCTGAAAACGTGAATTTTCCCGCACAGCCCCGGCCCCTCTCTCAAACATCCCTCGCCCAGGGCGGGATCCTGCCGGGGCTCCAGGTGGGTCCCGGCTCCATCCAGGACTCACCCCCAGCTCCCACCGCCCTCAGCTCCCGCTCACCCCGAGCTCCCGCCGGTTCAGGGCAGCAGCGGTTCCTTGGCCCGATGCCCGGGCCGGGCCCAGCGCAGGAGCCGCTCCTCAGGCGAGGTTTGCGAGAAATGGCGGAGATCGGGGAAAGGGAGGGGAGTCCGTGCCGAGGCGAAAATGGCGCCTTTGGCCCCGGGGCCGGGCTTGTCCCCCTTCTGCCCAATCAGCGCGCGAGAGCGAGGAGTGACGGCAGAATCAGCCAATCGCAGCGAGGGGCGGGCTGTGCACGCGACCCCGCCCTCTCCACGCGCTCCGCCATTATTTGGAAACCTCGCTTGCGGAGCGGCCACGGCGCTGAGCCCGGCCCGGGCTGAGGCCGAAGGAGCCGCTGCTGCCCTGAACCGCCGGGAGCTCGGGGTGAGCGGGAGCTGATGGCGCTGGGAGCTGGAGCTGAGGCCGGGATGGAGCAGGAACCCACCTGCAGTCCTCTCAGGTTTCCTGAGAGCTGGAGCAGGGGCGGCCTGAGAGAGGCCCCGAGCCCGTGGAAGCCCCTGCAGGGCCATGGAAGTGGCTCCTGGCGAGACTTGTGAGGCCGTGGGGGATCCCCGCTGGAGCAGCCTGTTCCTGAGGGGCTGTGTCCCGTGGGAGGGACCCCGGGCTGGATCAGGACAAGGATTCCTGTCCCTGAGGGGGGCGGCTGTGACATGACCTGACTGTGACACCCATCCCCTGTGCCTCTGGGTGGGGAGGGGGGGAATATGGGATAAAGTTAAGTCTGGGAAGCAGGGAGAGGTGGGGGGAAGATCTTTCCTTAGAATTTGGCTAATCTATGTTAATTAGGTCTGAACTCCTGGATTTCCTTCTCAGCCTTTTCCAGACCGGGGCTGGAGAGCCCCTGAGCCCAGGGTGAGGGGTCCCCCCGTGCTGAGCTGTGCTGGGGCTGTTTCTGTGCTCAGGGACACTTGGCATGGGCCACGGCACTTGGCCACCAGTGGGGCTTCTGTGCACTCCTCAGGCAGAGTGTAAATCTTGCTCTAATTCCCTTTCCTTAATCAGAACGTGTCTTGGAACTCTTTTCCCTTCTCCTGCCCTTGCAGACCCATCCATGAACACATTTTGTCCCTCAGGCCAGGGAATGTCTCATCAATCTCTCCTGGGTTGGCTCTGAGCTCTGTCCCTTGAATGCAGCCATGGGTTTGTTCCCAGCCCCTGGGTTCCTTTGCAAAGCCCCCAATTCGAAAACACCTTTTAAAACATCCCTTTGCATATTCCTAAGACTTCATGCATTATTCAACATTTCCCCCAAACCAAAATTTTTCCTTTCCCGGGTCCCAAAAGCCCGGCTGAAAATTTCCTGATTATCTTTTCTACCATTCTCTGAGTTAGTTACATGAAAAAGCATTTTATCACCTGTTATGTCCAAGAAAAAATATCGCAGCTATTTTTCAGGGTTTTTTAAAACTAAAGAAGCTATATTCATACAGCAAAGTTTCACATATTTTACAGATAGCATTCATTTTAATATTTTCCAATATTTCCAATATTTTCATTTTTTTTGTTTTCTGAAGTTTTGCTGTTTCAGTCCTCACAATTTGAGGCTATTTGGGTTTAAAAATCTACAATTGGCTGACAGGACAATCCAGTCCGATCCTCAATCCTCAAATCCAGCATTAGTATCCTTTGGATCCGGACTTCGTCAATTCCCAGAATTCGTCAAAAATTCCAAAAATTCTTCAATATTCCAATTTTAAATTTTCCATTACTGACTTTCCATCCAGATCTTTACCTGACTTTTCCATTTACAGTTCACCTCTCTTCATCCTGGTGGGGTAATGTATTCTCAACATCCCGGTGGAAATTCTTGTGATATTTTCTGCAAGGCTTGCCTAATAAGGCTGGTGCTTCGTCATCCTGCAAAGACTTCATGTTTTCATTTCCTCCTCTTTTCCACTCCAAGGCAAATCAGTTTAGCATCCTGTGTGATGGCATCAGATCTTGAAAGTACTGAATGGTTCAGTGTGAGGAGGGAACCTGTTCAAGATGGTGAGGATCTGAATGGGTGCCTGGGTTTAATAACTCATTTATTATTCATAGGTCTGCACCATTCTATGGATTCCATCTGATTTCTTGATTGAGGTAGGAACATTGTAGGAGAGATCCCTGGCTCCAAAAGCCCTGCCTTTAGCAGGACTCAATAACAGGCTGTGAGGCCTTCCTTCCCTCCTTGGAATAGGGATTGCTTAGACTCACTTGCCTGGTTGCTTCAAAGTCCTTTGGAGGCTCCATATCTATCCCTATTTTCCTGGGGCTGCCCACACTTCATTCCTTGATAGGCCTGCCGAATTGCCAGACAAAGGAACAACTCTGTCTCACCTTTAGACTATTAATTGTATTCCAAATTAGCCATCAAATCCCTCTCAGTAAATTACAATCAGAATTAGGAATAATAAAGCTCTTCATTTCGAATCCATCTCACATCTTCTGACCTGGTGAATAAAACACATCATCTTCCACTTATCTGAATACTGCTGTCTAAATCCCCTTGACTTCCCTTATTGCCCCTTTGGGTACCATGTCCATCATTACCTCTGGGAGAATGTGCAAACTCCCTCAACATGCTCCCAAGGGACCCCCGAAGATATTTTGGAATCATCATCCTTTTGCTGGGAGC
>JAREIS010001542.1:0-29452 GCA_030060385.1 Muscicapa striata striata
ACACAAACTCCCAGTTTTAAACAAGTTTGAAGTGGATGGTTTCTTCCAAAGCAGCCATGTTCTCAGTGGTGGCATTTTTAGTCTGGGAGAGAAATCTGATCCATTCTGGAATTTAGCTGTCAGTAGCCTAGTCCCAGCCCATTGTCTGACACGAACATAGGCCATTTTTGCTCTGAAAGAACCTCACCTCCAGTTTAACTACCAGTTTGGAGGCAGACATTTTCTGCAATGGTAGCCAAGGTCAAGGTGGATTAGTCTGGGAGAAACCTGATCCTTTCGAATTTGAGCTGTCAGACGCCATGTCTCAGGCCAATTGTCCTGGATATGAACATGGGCCATTTTCCTCTGAAAACCTCACCTCCCAGTTTTAACAGTTTGAGGTAGTTGGTCTCTCAAAAGCAGGCTTTAACTACTGGCATCTTAGTCGAGAAATCATTAGGTTTGGAAGTTTAGCAGCCAGCTTAGTCTCAGACCATGCCTTGATGAAAAAGGACATTCTTACTCACTTTATGTAATATCCATTTAGAGGAGGCTTTGCACCCATGAACAGCCAGGTCTGTGTGGCATCTTTAGTCTGGGAGAAACCAGATTCCTTCGAATTTGAGCTGTTAGAGCAAGTCTCAGGCCAGTGGTCTGGATATGAATATTTGCACTTTCCTCTGCAAAGCCACACCTCCAGTTTCTTAATCGCATTTTGAGGAAGATAGGTCTCACCAAAGTAGCTAGGATTCTAAGTGGTGGCATCTTTAGTCTGGGAGAAACTTGATCCTTCAGAATTTCAGTGGTCAGACGTATCAGTCTCAGCCAAGGGCCTGGATATGAACATTGCAATTTTCCTAAAAACCAAACCTCCAGTTTTGATTCCAGTTTGAGGTAGTGTTGGTCTCTCCAAAGTAGCCAGGCTTTAATCACTGGCATCTTAGTCTGGGAGAATCATTAGTTTGAATTCTAGCAGGCCGCTCAGTCTCAGACCATGGCCTGCATGCAAACAAGGGCCTATTTCTAGAAATAAAAATCACTTCACCACTTTTGGATATCCATTTAGAGAGGCTTTGTCACCAGTGAACAGCCAGGTTCTAAGGTGGCATCTTTAGTATGGAAGAAACTTATCATCTTAGAATTTTGCAGTCAAAGCCCAGTCTTAGCCAAGGCCTGATATGAATAATGGAATTTTCCTCTGAAAACCACACCTCCAGTTTCTTAATGGCAGTATGGAGGAAGACATTGTCTCCAAAGTAGCCAGGTTCTAAGAGGTGGATCTTTAGACTAGAGAAATCCTGACCTTTCGGAATTTTAGCTGTCAGACGCCCACGCTCTGGGCACGGGCGTGACATGTACATTGGCCATTTTCCTCTGAAAACCACACCCTGCCAGTTTCTTAATACCAGTTTGAGGAGTGTTGAGCTCCAAAGTAGCAGGCTTAACTGTTGCATCTCAAGTCTGGGAGAACATTAGGTTTGAGATTTTAGCAGGCCGAAGCCCTGTCTCCAGACCATGGCCCTGAAATGAAGGAAAGGATGCCAGCGGCCCTGGAGCAGCCGGACACTCCTGTCCACCAAAGCCGCGCCCAGTTGGGCTCGGCGTCCTGTCCCGAGGCGGAGGCTCCGCACCCACCGCCTCAACGCTGGGATCGCCCCGCTCAACCCTGGGACGCCCCGCCTCAATACCGGGTCACCCCGCCCCTCCCAGCCCCTGTCCCTCGCTGGCGCAGCGCGCGCGGCGCGACCCTGGAGAGGTGGCGCTGCCCGAGGGTCAGGCCGCGGATGCCGGGACTCTAGGCGGCGGCTCGCCTCGCTCAGCAGCTCCTCCATCCCTCCCTACAGAAAATCCAAAGAATTCTGGTCCTGAAATTGCAGGAAGATAAAATTTGAAAGTGGAGGCTGTAGTCTAACAAAATCAAACAGAATTAGTAAAAACAAAGAGTTTCTCTTCAGGGAATATTTGAAGTGTCTGCACAGACAAAAATATTAAACACAATTGTGCATAACTTTATTTTGTGGTGTTATAAATGGTTATTGGATGTGTTCGATTTTGTCCAACTAGACAACAAAGTTAAATTTAGCAGTAATTTATTAAAAATAGTAAATTGTATAGAAATGAATACAATCAAACTATATGAGTTTGAATGCTGGCTGACTTTAGGTTTAGTATGATTTCAGGAGTTTGGGCCTTTTCATGTGATTTTGATTTAACATTTGTCCATTTCTCCAGATATTTGCCCACTCACTTTCTCAGTTTTCCTCAGATATTCCTGAAATCCACTGATTTTAGATATTTTTGTCTTTGCAGATGTTAGAGTTTTCTGCCATTTTTGGAATTTAGGATTTTGAGTTTGTAGCAAATTTAAAGAATTTTCTGTTTTATGAAGAATTTTCCTGGGTTTCTAGATGTTTTCCCAGTAACGCCTGAATTTGAGCTTTGGTGTTCTAGTTCAAATGTTGGGAATTTGGGTTCATTTGGGAAAATGCTGCTGAGCCAAACATGTGAAGGCAGGCAGAGCAGGCTTGCTTCCTCCTGTGTTCTCAAATGAATGGCAGATGGGAGTTTTGAAATTGCAGATTCCATGAAGACCTAATGTGTGATTGAAATGATCATGTTATTAGCTGGCCAATGTCCGCCAGTGGATATTTGTGTCTGGTAAAAATTATTGCTTAATGAGACCTAACCAGGCCCTTGTGTCAAGTATTATCAAAACATACCACTTCAGGATTCCATGCATTAAATATATATTGGCTATTTTAGTCTTGAAAAAAGACAGTGAAAAAGAAACCAAAACAAAGAAAAAATCCAATTAAGAAGAAGAAAGAAGATGAAGAAGAAAGGGCTGTTACTTGCTCCTGCAGATTGAATTCTTCTGCTCATTGGCATTTAGTTAGAATCACCTCAGCTTTGTTTTGATTTTGCTGGTTTGCAGTTCTGCTCGGAACGCTCTGAAAGCTGGCACGTATTAAACAAGTTTTACTGTTTGTGCTGTAAAGCGCTCAAGATTTTCATGTGGATTTGAGCAGGTTCTCACTAAAGATCCTTGATGGCAAGGAGCAATGTGCTTGCTTGAATGCATCTATCCTTCTCTACTGATTACCGCTAGAGTCTCATTGTTTTGCTGAATCAAGGTGCCTAGAAGTTTTGAAATTGGATTTTTACAGAGATGTATGCTCTCCCAGATGTTGCTCCTCCAGATCGTCAGGCTGCTTGTGCTTCCACGCTACCACACCAAATGCTTCACCTGCAGTCTAAGTGTAACTTTGCTAAAACGCTTCCTGGGACATGGACGCTGGCAGTTCCAGTGCTTTTCACTTTTATTGCAGAATCCAAAGATGGCTTTATTTATCTCCAATCTGTGTCAGCTGTAAAAAGGCAGAATTGATTTTGCTCTTGCACTCTGCTGACAGGTTCCTGTAATAGTTGCTTGGTACATCCTTTGCAAGTAGCTCAAGCCTGAATCCTGAGCAATGGAGGATAACACTTGTCATTTGTGCATTTAGGAAAGAAAGAAGCCACAAGGTAGAGAGGACTGTTGTTTAGTTAACAAACTGATCTCAGGCTTAAGGCTTTGTTTGGAGTCTTTAAATTCCTGTTTGGACAATGGTAGAAATGCCTAATTTCAAGAGTGCCACAGTTTCTGTGGAATTGAAATGGGAGTGGCAGCAGCACCCAAGTCTCACTGCCCAAGAGCAGCAGAGTTCTGGCTCGGGGCTCTAGCTTCCAACAACATGGGGTAGTCTTTTGGGCATGTTAGTGCAATATCACTGCAACCTACAATAGCACTCTGTTGCCATGTGGGTTTGGCCTTCCTTACTTTTAATCCATAATCTGTTGCCTTTAGACTCTGCTGTGTTTCGGACAAAACAAACTTGACTCAAGTTCCCATCACAGTAAGAAGAAAGAGTGCAGTGACTCAGAAGCTCCAAAGACTGCTCAATTCCTTTTGCACCTTAGTCTCAGCTCTTACAGTTACTGGCATAGTACAAATTATCATTTTGATCTCGCCAGCCAGCTGTTTTGAAAGGCAAATGTCTCTATATCTTCTGCAGACGGAGCAGGGGCGGACGCGCGAGCGCGCGCGGTCTCGCGAACATGGAGCGGCTGAACGAGACTGCTCGTGCAGAGAGGGTTTAGAAGAAAAGCACGTGCCAGGGCTTGTTTTTGAGCAGATATACCTAGCAGCACAGATTGTCCTGTGTGAGGACAAGGTGACAAATCTTCTCCTGAGTTGCTGTTAGTTCAAGGAGATGACCTGTCCACAGAACGAATCTGCCAACACCTGATTCAACCCTCAGAATTCTGCTTTGAAGTTCCACACATTGAACCTGAAAGAGTAAAGAAGATAGGAGAAAGAGAGCACACACCAGCACTTCTCAGTGTCCACTACATACAGACATGAGATCCTCGTATCCCAATATTTACCCCGAACGTGAAATAAGGCTAATAGGTATTCAGTAAGACTCAAGATGAATAGTCACCTACTTCACACAGAACACTCTGCTGCTGTTTCTGTGAGATGCCTATCATTTTCTTCTAAACCTCTGATTAATATCATCTGCCACTCTCCTAGTATCAATAGATGCACTACTCTCTGAGTCTGCAAGTAAAACAATGAAGACTGAGCAGAAAGGCAAGCACACAGAGCTTCTCCTTCCACGCAGCAAAGTCTGTCTGCTCTGAGCCTAACAGAAGCGCTGTTTACACAGAGGCTGCATTGCATATATAGAGCAGCAAGCTAGTGGTTCTGATCCTGCTTCTAGCACTAGTCACTGAAACTCATATGCGAGATTGTGCACTCTTCATGTTCTTTTCGCAGCATTTCAAAGAAGATGATTTGTCACCTGCCTCTCACAAAACACTCTGCTCTACGCTTTATCTGCTGACAGAACACGCCTGCATGCACTTTCTTCTAAACACTTCACTGAGCAGTCTGCCCTGCTTTTGTAGAGTTCCAAGCACTAGAGGCTGCATGAAGTGTAGGTATTGTAGCAGTAAAGCTATCGGACGTTGAACTTCCTTCTTACCACTAGGTACTTGCAACCGCTATGCTGTGTCAAAGCTTTTGGAGAACACGTGCATTAAGAACGCCTTGTGTTCTGAACAGCCTTGGACCAGTAAAGTGCAGGGAGAAGACTAGCACCACGTTCTGACATAGTCAAGAGCCTTTCAAGAGCGTTTTTCGTGGAGCAAGAGCGACCCCAGCTGACGGCGCGGTGAACAAGCAGTCCGCATAACCCGCATCGCCCGCGCCGTCCGGGCTCCTCCCGCGGGCCGCAGCGCAGCGCGTGCGCTGCCCCGGGGTACCCGATGATGGCCGAGGCGCTGCGATGGCGGTGCCTCGCCTCGCTCAGCAGAAGATATAGAGACATTTTGCCTTTCAAAACAGCTGGCTGGCGAGATCAAATGATAATTTGTACTATGCCAGTAACTGTAAGAGCTGAGACTAAGGTGCAAAAAGGAATTGAGCAGTCTTTGGAGCTTCTGAGAGTCACTGCACTCTTTCTTCTTACTGCTTGATGGGAACTTGAGTCAAGTTTGTTTTGTCCGAAACACAGCAGAGAGTCTAAAGGCAACAGATTATGGATTAAAAGTAAGGAAGGAGCCAAACCCACATGGCAACAGAGTGCTATTGTAGGTTGCAGTGATATTGCACTAACATGCCCAAAAGACTACCCCATGTTGTTGGAAGCTAGAGCCCCTGAGCCAGAACTCTGC
Source organism: Muscicapa striata striata (assembly GCA_030060385.1). Classification (NCBI taxonomy): domain Eukaryota; kingdom Metazoa; phylum Chordata; class Aves; order Passeriformes; family Muscicapidae; genus Muscicapa; species Muscicapa striata. Next base: position 5,701 of record JAREIS010001542.1, read on the forward strand.
TGCTCTTGGGCAGTGAGACTTGTGGGATTCCCAGTCATCCTCACAAGCTGTCCCTGTCACAAGGATAAAGGTGGCCAGGGTGAAGAGAACAAAGGAAACACAGCGCTGCTGACCTGAGAACACACCACCCCCACATTCACACTTACCTTGCATCCAGCAAAGCTTCAAAGCAGAGAGAGAGATTGCCCTGGCTTAGAAATCCAAATGTAGACATCCAAATGTATATCAAAGAATCCAAATATCTAAGCTCAATTTAGGTGCTGCTGCCACTCCCATTTCAATTCCACAGAAACTGTGGCACTCTTGAAATTAGGCATTTCTACCATTGTCCAAACAGGAATTTAAAGACTCCAAACAAAAGCCTTAAGCCTGAGATCAGTTTGTTAACTAAACAACAGTCCTCTCTACCTTGTGGCTTCTTTCTTTCCTAAATGCACAAATGACAAGTGTTATCCTCCATTGCTCAGGATTCAGGCTTGAGCTACTTGCAAAGGATGTACCAAGCAACTATTACAGGAACCTGTCAGCAGAGTGCAAGAGCAAAATCAATTCTGCCTTTTTTTTTTTTTTTTCAGATTGGAGATAAATAAAGCCATCTTTGGATTCTGCAATAAAGAAGTGAAAAGCACTGGAACTGCCAGCGTCCATGTCCCAGGAAGCGTTTTAGCAAGAGTTACACTTAGACTGCAGGTGAAGCATTTGGTGTGGTAGCGTGGAAGCACAAGCAGCCTGACGATCTGGAGGAGCAACATCTGGGAGAGCATACATCTCTGTAAAAAATCCAATTTCAAAACTTCTAGGCACCTTGATTCAGCAAAACAATGAGACTCTAGCGGTAATCAGTAGAGAAGGATAGATGCATTCAAGCAAGCACATTGCTCCTTGCCATGAACAGCCTTCTGGGGGAAGCCACCAAGAAAGAAGAGGTGAAGCCTCTCTAACTAGTTTGGATTGTACAAGTAATACTTAGACAGTAAAAATTACTGCATGAAAGATCAGCTTGCCTATCTATGCAAAGATGAGACCAAGGCTGAAGCCCCATCAAGGATCTTTAGTGAGAACCTGGCTCCAAATCCACCATGAAAATCTTGAACGCTTTTGCAACACAAACAGTAAAACTTGTTTAATAACCGTGCCAGCTTTCAGACGTTCCCGGAACGAAACTGCAAACCAGCAAAATAAAACAAGCTAGGAGTGATTCTAACTAAATGCCAATGACAGCAAGAAGAAATTCAATCTGCAGGAGCAAGTAACAGCCCTTTCTTCTTCATCTTCTTTTTCTTCTTCTTCGTGGATTTTAAAATTTTTTTCTTTGTTTTTTTGGTTTTTTTTTTTTTCCCACTGTCTTTTTCTTAAGACTAAAATAGCCAATATATATTTAATGCATGGAATCCCTGAAGTGGTATGTATTTGATAATACTTGACACAAGGGCCTGGGTTAGGTCTCATTAGCAACAATAATTTTTACCAGACACAAATATCCAACAGGTGTGAGATGAAAACCTGCCCAAGTGACACAGAAAAAAAAAAAACCTCTGTCCTGGGGTATCACAAGGCAGAAGCACAAGTATGGAATTACTCTGGCGGACATTGGCACAGCTAATAACATGATCATTTCAATCACACATTAGGGTCTTTCCAGTGAGATTCCAGGAATTTCTGAGGATAAAACTGGGAAAGTGAGTGGCCAAAATATTCGGAGGAAATGCGACTTGAAATGGCCCGAAAAGCCTGGAAATCACACGAAAAATTTACTCAGATTTATGTAACTCATATAGTTTGATTGTATTCATTTCTATACAATTGCTATTTTTAATAAATTACTGCTAAATTTAACTTTGTTGTCTAGTTGGACAAAATCGAACACATCCAATAACCATTTATAACACCACAAAATAAAGTTATGCACAATTGTGTTTAATATTTTTGTCTGTGCAGACACTTCAAATATTCCCTGAAGAGAAACTCTTTGTTTTTACTAATTCTGTTTGATTTTTGTTAGACTACAGCCTCCCACTTTCAAATTTTATCTTCCTGCAATTTCAGGACCAGAATTCTTTGGATTTTCTGTAGGGAGGGATGGAGATCACCTCTTCAAGCAGAAGAAAACCTTAAAACTTGAAAACTTCAGAATACCTGAAGCATCTCCATTGACGTATCAGAGCCTTCTGTAAGACAAGGGCAAAAATCTGTGCCATAAGGTGTAAGACGGCGCAGTGCAGGAGAGCCGCGGGCCCGGCCCCGCCGCCTGCCCGGCCCGTACAAGGCGCGGCCCTCGCGGTAGCCGTGCGGTAGCTCGGCCAGCCCGGGAAGGGGGAGGGGGGGGGGGACGTCGACCAGCGCGGCGCGCTGTCTGTCGCTGAACACGGAGCTGCTGAACGAGACGAGCCGCCGCCCTAGAGTCCCGGCGGAGCTGCCGCTGGCATCCCTTTCCTTCATTTCGGGTCAGTCAGAAGGATTTTTTTTTTCTCTTCTACTCTGCGAGGGCGGGCTGTGGTTTTCTGAGAGGCTAACCGAATGCTGGCCGGAGGAAAGCAGCTGTAGAGCAGCCCTACTTCCTCCAGGGGAGAGGAGCCCAGACGGGCTCCCAGTTTCTTGATTCCAGTTTGGAGGTAGTGTTGGTCTCTCCAAAAGTAGCCATGCTTCTAACGGGTGGCATCTTTAGTCTGGGAGAAATCATTAGGTTTGGAATTCTAGCAGGCCGAAGCCCAGTCTCAGGACCATGGCCCTGCATGCAAACAAGGGCCTATTTCTCTGTGAAATAAAAATCACTTCACCACTTTTGTGATATCCATTTAGAGGAGGCTTTTGTCACTCAGTGAACAGCCAGGGTTCTAAGTGGTGGCATCTTTAGTATGGAAGAAATCCTTATCATTTCAGAATTTTTGCAGTCAAAAGCCCAGTCTTAGGCCAAGGGCCCTGGATATGAACAATGGCAATTTTCCCTCTGAAAAAACCACACCCTCCCAGTTTCTTAATGGCAGTATGGAGGAAGACATTGTCTCTCCAAAAGTAGCCAGGGTTCTAAGAGGTGGCATCTTTAGACTAGGAGAAATCCTGACCCTTTCGGAATTTTAGCTGTCAGACGCCCTCAGTTAGAAGAAAACGCTGCAAGATACAAACCGCGAGAAAGGATGCTCAGCACACCAGAGTGCCCTGCTGGCCGTATCATTTGCCAGTGACTAGTGCTAAGAGGCAGGATCAGCATTATGCTAGCTTTCTTACTGAATACCTATTTGTCTAGCTGCCTTCTGTGGTAAATATTAGCGTGCAATGATCTCATCTCTGTGTTTAGTGGACAAGAACTACTGTAGTGTGTCCTTTTTCTCCTTGTCTTCAGTTACACTTCTCTGCTTTTAGCTAAGCACTGTTAAAAGAGTGCTTGGAACTCTACCTAACAGGGCAGACTGATCTGTTAGAGAGGGGTTTAGAAAAAAATGCACGTGCCAGGCATGTTTTTGAGCAAATAAACCCTGGCTGCAGAGTGTTGTGTGAGAACTAGGTGACTATCTCTCTGTTAGAAGACGATGCAAGACACAAACGCTTGAACATGGAAACTCAGTGCACCCAGAGTGCTGTGCTGAGCTTATCAGTTGCCAGTGACAGTGCTAAAGCAGGATCAACGTATGCTAGCTTTCTTACTGAATACACATTCATCTAGCTACCTTCTGTGGTAAATGTGGAGATGCAGGGGATCGCATGTCTATGTAGTGGACAGTGAGAGTGCTGTCGTGTGTGCACTTTTCTCTTTATCTTCAGTTACATTTCTCACTGCAGGTTCAAAGTATGGAACTCTTACAAGAAGCAGGCAGACTAATCCGTAGAGAGGCATAGAAGAAAAGTGCATCCCAGCCGTGTTTTTAGAGCAAATAAACCTAGCAGCAGAGTGTTTTGTGTGAGGAGAGGTGACAATCACTCATTAGACGGAAATCGCTGCAGGATACAAACCGCAAGAAAGAACCGCAGCACCAGAGTGCCCTGTTGAGCGTATCATTTGCCAGTGACTAGTGCAAGCAGGATCAACGAGCTAGCTTCTTACTGAAAACCTATCGTCATGCTGCCTTCTGTGGTAAAATACTTGAGTCGAGGCAGACATATGCTATGTCGTGAAATGAGAGCTACTGTGTAGGTGCACTTTTCTTAGTCTTCAGTACATTTCTCTGCTATGCAGACTAAGAGTGCATTGAACTCTTCAGAAGCAGGGCAGACTGAATCTAGAGAGGCTAGAAGAAAAGTGCAGTCCAGCGTGTTTTTAGAGCAAATAAACCTAGCAGCAGAGTGTTTTGTGTGAGGAGAGGTGACAATCACCTCATTTAGAGGAAATCGCTGCAGATACAAACCGCGAAGAAGAACCGCAGCACACCAGAGTGCCCTGCTGAGCGATTCATGCAGTGACTAGTGCTAAGAAGAGGATCGAACCAGCTAGCTTTGCTGACATACCTAATCGCCATGCAGCCTTCTGGTAAACATGACGCTTGCTGTTGGCTCCGAGGCAGACAACACTTGCTACAGTGAAATGAGAGTACTGTGGTGCACCTTTTCTTAGCTTCAGGTACACTCTGTGCTCTTCGCTATGCAGACTCAGATTTGGAGCCAGGTTCTCACTAAAGATCCTTGATGGGGCTTCAGCCTTGGTCTCATCTTTGCATAGATAGGCAAGCTGATCTTTCATGCAGTAATTTTTACTGTCTAAGTATTACTTGTACAATCCAAACTAGTTAGAGAGGCTTCACCTCTTCTTTCTTGGTGGCTTCCCCCAGAAGGCTGTTCATGGCAAGGAGCAATGTGCTTGCTTGAATGCATCTATCCTTCTCTACTGATTACCGCTAGAGTCTCATTGTTTTGCTGAATCAAGGTGCCTAGAAGTTTTGAAATTGGATTTTTACAGAGATGTATGCTCTCCCAGATGTTGCTCCTCCAGATCGTCAGGCTGCTTGTGCTTCCACGCTACCACACCAAATGCTTCACCTGCAGTCTAAGTGTAACTCTTGCTAAAACGCTTCCTGGGACATGGACGCTGGCAGTTCCAGTGCTTTTCACTTCTTTATTGCAGAATCCAAAGATGGCTTTATTTATCTCCAATCTGTGTCAGCTGTAAAAAAGGCAGAATTGATTTTGCTCTTGCACTCTGCTGACAGGTTCCTGTAATAGTTGCTTGGTACATCCTTTGCAAGTAGCTCAAGCCTGAATCCTGAGCAATGGAGGATAACACTTGTCATTTGTGCATTTAGGAAAGAAAGAAGCCACAAGGTAGAGAGGACTGTTGTTTAGTTAACAAACTGATCTCAGGCTTAAGGCTTTTGTTTGGAGTCTTTAAATTCCTGTTTGGACAATGGTAGAAATGCCTAATTTCAAGAGTGCCACAGTTTCTGTGGAATTGAAATGGGAGTGGCAGCAGCACCCTAAATTGAGCTTAGATATTTGGATTCTTTGATATACATTTGGATGTCTACATTTGGATTTCTAAGCCAGGGCAATCTCTCTCTCTGCTTTGAAGCTTTGCTGGATGCAAAGGTAAGTGTGAATGTGGGGGTGGTGTGTTCTCAGGTCAGCAGCGCTGTGTTTCCTTTGTTCTCTTCACCCTGGCCACCTTTATCCTTGTGACAGGGACAGCTTGTGAGGATGACTGGGAATCCCACAAGTCTCACTGCCCAAGAGCAGCAGAGTTCTGGCTCGGGGGCTCTAGCTTCCAACAACATGGGGTAGTCTTTTGGGCATGTTAGTGCAATATCACTGCAACCTACAATAGCACTCTGTTGCCATGTGGGTTTGGCTCCTTCCTTACTTTTAATCCATAATCTGTTGCCTTTAGACTCTCTGCTGTGTTTCCGGACAAAACAAACTTGACTCAAGTTCCCATCAAGCAGTAAGAAGAAAGAGTGCAGTGACTCTCAGAAGCTCCAAAGACTGCTCAATTCCTTTTTGCACCTTAGTCTCAGCTCTTACAGTTACTGGCATAGTACAAATTATCATTTTGATCTCGCCAGCCAGCTGTTTTTGAAAGGCAAAATGTCTCTATATCTTCTGCAGACGGAGCAGTGCAGGAGAGCCGCAGGCCCGGCCTCGCCGCCTGTCCGGCCAGTACAAGGGGCGGCCGCGCGGAAGATGTAGCCCAGCAAGCCCAGCAAGAGGGGGGGGGGGGGGGGGGGGGGGGGGGAGGGGAGGGGAGGGGAGGGGAGGGGGGGGGGGGGAGGGGGGGCGGGGCGGGGGGGCGCGCGGCGCGGCTCTCGCTGAACATGGAGTCTCTCGCTGAACATGGAGACGAACGAGGCACCGCCATCGCAGCGCCTCGGCCATCATCGGGTACCCCCGGGGCAGCGCACGCGCGCTGCGGCCCGCGGGGGGGAGGAGCCCGGACGGCGCGGGGGGCGATTGCGGGTTATGCGGACTGCTTGTTCACCGGCGCCGTCAGCTGGGGTCGCTCTTGCTCCACGAAAAAGAAACGCTCTTGAAAGGCTCTTGACTATGTCAGAACGTGGTGCTAGTCTTCTCCCTGCACTTTACTGGTCCAAGGCTGTTCAGAACACAAGGCGTTCTTAATGCACGTGTTCTCCAAAAAGCTTTGACACAGCATAGCGGTTGCAAGTACCTAGTGGTAAGAAGGAAGTTCAACGTCCGATAGCTTTACTGCTACAATACCTACACTTCATGCAGCCTCTATGGTAAATACCCGAGGTGCAGAGAACTCATTTCTATGTGTAGTGGAAAGAGAGAACTACTGTGTGGTGTGCACGCTTTCTTCTCAGCTTTAGGTACGCTTCTGTGCTCTTCGCTATGCAGACTTGAAAGAGTGCATGGCATTGATACAAGAAGAGTGGCAGACTGATATTAAACAGAGCGTTTAGAAGAAAAATGCATGTCCCAGACGTGTTTTTTGAGCAGAAAAACGTAGGAGCAGAGTGTTCTGTGTGAGGAGTAGGGGACAAATCATCTCCCTTAGAGAACTCTGCATAGCGAAAAGCAGCGAAGTGTAACAGAAGATAGGGAGAAAGAGAGCACACACCACAGTACTTCTCAGTGTCCACTACACACAGACATGAGATCCCTGCATCTCCAATATTTACCCCTGAACGTAGCAAGGCGAATAGGTATTCAGTAAGAAAGCTAGCTGATCTTGATCCTGCTTCTTAGCACTAGTCACTGTCAACAGATTCTCTCTAAAGGAGAAGATTTGTCACCTTGTCCTCACACAGGACAATCTGCTGCTAGGTATATCTGCTCAAAAAACACGCCTGGCACGTGCACTTTTCTTCTAAACCCTCTCTACACGAGCAGTCTGCCCTGCTTCTTGTAAGAGTTCCAAGCACTATTGAACTCTGCATAGCGAAAAGCAGCGAAGTGTAACAGAAGATAGGGAGAAAGAGAGCACACACCACAGTACTTCTCAGTGTCCACTACACACAGACATGAGATCCCTGCATCTCCAATATTTACCCCTGAACGTAGCAAGGCGAATAGGTATTCAGTAAGAAAGCTAGCTGATCTTGATCCTGCTTCTTAGCACTAGTCACTGTCAACAGATACGCTGCGCAGAGCACTCTGCTGCACTGAGTTTCTTGGTTCGCGGTTTGTATCTTGCAGCGTTTTCTCTCTAGCAAAGATGAATAGTCACCTACTTCTCACACAGAACACTCTGCTGCTATGTGTTTCTGTTGACAAAGCATGCCTGGGAACCGCGAACATGGGAAACTCCAGTGCACCAGAGTGCTGTGCTGAGCTTATCAGTTGCCAGTGACAGTGCTAAGAAGCAGGATCAACGTATGCTAGCTTTCTTACTGAATACCTATTCGTCTAGCTGCCTTCTGTGGTAAATATTGGAGATGCAGGGATCGCATGTCTATGTGTCGTGGACAGTGAGAAGTGCTGTCGTGTGTGCACTTTTCTCTTTATCCTCAGTTACATTTCTCTGCTGCAGAGTTCAAAAGTTCTTGGAACTCTTACAAGAACAGGGCAGACTAATCCCGGTAGAGAGGCATAGAAGAAAGTGCACGTCCAGCCGTGTTTTTAGAGCAAATAAACCTAGCAGCAGAGTGTTTTGTGTGAGGAGAGGGTGACAATCACCTCATTTTAGACGGAAATCGCTGCAGGATACAAACAGCGAAGAAAGAACCGCAGCACCAGAGTGCCCTGCTCGCGTATCATTTGCCAGTGACTAGTGCTAAGAGAAGGATCGGAACCAGCTAGCTTTGCTGCTACATACCTAATCGCCATGCAGCCTTCTGTGGTAAACATGACGCTTGCTGTTAGGCTCCGAAGGCAGACAACACTTTGCTATGTGCAGTGGAAATGAGAGCTACTGTGTGAGGGCACGTTTTCTTCTTAGCTTCTGGTACTACTGTGCTCTTCGCTATGCAGACTCGAGAGCGTGCATGCTATTGATACTAGAAGAGTGGCAGACTGATATTAAGAGAGAGTTTAGAAGAAAGTGCACGTGCCAGGCGTGTTTTTTGAGCAAATAAACCTGGCTGCGACTGTTCTGTGTGTGGACCAAAGTGTCAATTCCTCTCTCAGTTTAGAGAAAACGCTGCAAGATACAAACCATGAGAAAGGATACTCAGCACACCAAGTGCCCTGCTGGCGTATCATTTGCCAGTGACTAGTGCTAAGAGGCAGGATCAACGTATGCTAGCTTTCTTACTGAATACCTATTTGTCTAGCTGCCTTTCTGTGGTAAATATTGTAGCGTGCAATGATCATCTCTGTGTTTAGTGGACAGAGAACTTCTGTAGTGTGTCCACTTTTTCTCCCTTGTTGTTTTTGAGCAAATAAACCTAGCTGCAGACTGTTCTGTGTGTGGACCAAGTGTCAATTCCTCTCAGTTAGAGAGAAAACGCTGCAAGATACAAACCGCGAGAAAGGATACTCAGCACACCAGAGTGCCCTGCTGAGCGTATCATTTGCCAGTGACTAGTGCTAAGAAGCAGGATCAACGTATGCTAGCTTTCTTACTGAATACATATTTGCCTTGCTCCGTTAAGGGGTAAATATTGGAGATGCAGGGATCGCATGTCTATGTGTCGTGGACAGTGAGAAGTGCTGTCGTGTGTGCACTTTTCTCTTTATCTTCAGTTACATTTCTCTGCTGCAGAGTTCTAAGAGTGCTTGGAACTCTTACAAGAAGCAGGGCACACTGATACGGTAGAGAGGCATAGAAGAAAAGTGCACGTCCCAGCCGTGTTTTTTGAGCAAATAAACCTAGCAGCAGAGTGTTTTGTGTGAGGAGAGGGTGACAATCACCTCATTTAGACGGAAATCGCTGCAGGATACAAACCGCGAAGAAAGAACCGCAGCACACCAGAGTGCCCTGTTGAGTGTATCATTTGCCAGTGACTAGGGCTAAGAAGCAGGATCAACGTATGCTAGCTTTCTTACTGAATACATATTTGCCTTGCTCCGTTAAGGGTAAATATTGGAGATGCAAGGATCTCATATCTGTGATTAGCGGACAGTGAGAACTACTGTGGTGTGTGCACGTTTTCTCCTTGTCCTCAGTTACACTTCTCTGCTTTTCGCTAAGCACTGTTAAAAAGAGAGCTTGGAACTCTTACAAGAAGCAGGGCAGACTGCTACGGTAGAGAGGGTTTAGAAAAAATACACGTGCCAGGCGTGTTTTTTGAGCAAATAAACCTAGCTGCCGACTGTTCTGTGTGTGGACCAAGTGTCGATTCCTCTCAGTTAGAGAGAAAACGCTGCAAGATACAAACCGCGAGAAAGGATACTCAGCACACCAGAGTGCCCTGCTGAGCGTATCATTTGCCAGTGACTAGTGCTAAGAGGCAGGATCAACGTATGCTAGCTTTCTTACTGAATACCTATTTGTCTAGCTGCCTTCTGTGGTAAATATTGGCGATGCAATGATCTCATCTCTGTGTTTAGTGGACAGAGAGAACTACTGTAGTGTGTCCACTTTTTCTCCTTGTCTTCAGTTACACTTCTCTGCTTTTCGCTAAGCACTGTTAAAAGAGTGCTTGGAACTCTTACAAGAAGCAGGGCAGACTGCTACGGTAGAGAGGGTTTAGAAAAAAATGCACGTGCCAGGCATGTTTTTTGAGCAAATAAACCTAGCTGCAGAGTGTTCTGTGTGAGGACTAGGTGACAATCTATCTCTGTTAGAGAGAAGACGATGCAAGACACAAACCGCGAACATGGAAACTCAGTGCACCAGAGTGCTGTGCTGAGCTTATCAGTTGCCAGTGACAGTGCTAAGAAGCAGGATCAACGTATGCTAGCTTTCTTACTGAATACCTATTCGTCTAGCTGCCTTCTGTGGTAAATATTGGAGATGGAGCAAATAAACCTAGCAGCAGAGTGTTTTGTGTGAGGAGAGGGTGACAATCACCTCATTTAGACGGAAATCGCTGCAGGATACAAACCGCGAAGAAAGAACCGCAGCACACCAGAGTGCCCTGCTGCGCGTATCATTTGCCAGTGACTAGTGCTAAGAAGAAGGATCGGAACCAGCTAGCTTTGCTGCTACATACCTAATCGCCATGCAGCCTTCTGTGGTAAACATGACGCTTGCTGTTAGGCTCCGAGAGGCAGACAACACTTTGCTATGTGCAGTGGAAATGAGAGCTACTGTGTGAGGGGCACGTTTTCTTCTTAGCTTCAGGTACACTACTGTGCTCTTCGCTATGCAGACTCGAGAGCGTGCATGCTATTGATACTAGAAGAGTGGCAGACTGATATTAAAGAGAGAGTTTAGAAGAAAAGTGCACGTGCCAGGCGTGTTTTTTGAGCAAATAAACCTAGCTGCCGACTGTTCTGTGTGTGGACCAAGTGTCAATTCCTCTCAGTTAGAGAGAAAACGCTGCAAGATACAAACCGCGAGAAAGGATACTCAGCACACCAGAGTGCCCTGCTGAGCGTATCATTTGCCAGTGACTAGTGCTAAGAGGCAGGATCAACGTATGCTAGCTTTCTTACTGAATACCTATTTGTCTAGCTGCCTTCTGTGGTAAATATTGGCGATGCAATGATCTCATCTCTGTGTTTAGTGGACAGAGAGAACTACTGTAGTGTGTCCACTTTTTCTCCTTGTCTTCAGTTACACTTCTCTGCTTTTCGCTAAGCACTGTTAAAAGAGTGCTTGGAACTCTTACAAGAAGCAGGGCAGACTGCTACGGTAGAGAGGGTTTAGAAAAAAATGCACGTGCCAGGCATGTTTTTTGAGCAAATAAACCTAGCTGCAGACTGTTCTGTGTGTGGACCAAGTGTCAATTCCTCTCAGTTAGAGAGAAAACGCTGCAAGATACAAACTGCGAGAAAGGATACTCAGCACACCACAGTGCCCTGCTGAGCGTATCATTTGCCAGTCACTAGTGCTAAGAAGCTGGATCAACGTATGCTAGCTTTCTTACTGAATACATATTTGCCTTGCTCCGTTAAGGGGTAAATATTGGAGATGCAGGGATCGCATGTTTATGTGTCGTGGACAGTGAGAAGTGCTGTCGTGTGTGCACTTTCCTCTTTATCTTCAGTTACATTTCTCTGCTGCAGAGTTCAAAGAGTGCTTGGAACTCTTACAAGAAGCAGGGCACACTGATACGGTAGAGAGGCATAGAAGAAAAGTGCACGTCCCAGCCGTGTTTTTAGAGCAAATAAACCTAGCAGCAGAGTGTTTTGTGTGAGGATAGGGTGACATTTACCTCATTTAGACGGAAATCGCTGCAGGATACAAACCGCGAAGAAAGAACCGCAGCACACCAGAGTGCCCTGTTGAGTGTATCATTTGCCAGTGACTAGGGCTAAGAAGCAGGATCAACGTATGCTAGCTTTCATACTGAATACATATTTGCCTTGCTCCGTTAAGGGGTAAATATTGGAGATGCAAGGATCTCATGTCTGTGTTTAGCGGACAGTGAGAACTACTGTGGTGTGTGCACGTTTTCTCCTTGTCCTCAGTTACACTTCTCTGCTTTTCGCTAAGCACTGTTAAAAAGAGAGCTTGGAACTCTTACAAGAAGCAGGGCAGACTGCTACGGTAGAGAGGGTTTAGAAAAAAATGCACGTGCCAGGCGTGTTTTTTGAGCAAATAAACCTAGCTGCCGACTGTTCTGTGTGTGGACCAAGTGTCGATTCCTCTCAGTTAGAGAGAAAACGCTGCAAGATACAAACCGCGAGAAAGGATACTCAGCACACCAGAGTGCCCTGCTGAGCGTATCATTTGCCAGTGACTAGTGCTAAGAGGCAGGATCAACGTATGCTAGCTTTCTTACTGAATACCTATTTGTCTAGCTGCCTTCTGTGGTAAATATTGGCGATGCAATGATCTCATCTCTGTGTTTAGTGGACAGAGAGAACTACTGTAGTGTGTCCACTTTTTCTCCTTGTCTTCAGTTACACTTCTCTGCTTTTCGCTAAGCACTGTTAAAAGAGTGCTTGGAACTCTTACAAGAAGCAGGGCAGACTGCTACGGTAGAGAGGGTTTAGAAAAAAATGCACGTGCCAGGCGTGTTTTTTGAGCAAATAAACCTAGCTGCAGAGTGTTCTGTGTGAGGACTAGGTGACAATCTATCTCTGTTAGAGAGAAGACGATGCAAGACACAAACCGCGAACATGGAAACTCAGTGCACCAGAGTGCTGTGCTGAGCTTATCAGTTGCCAGTGACAGTGCTAAGAAGCAGGATCAACGTATGCTAGCTTTCTTACTGAATACCTATTCGTCTAGCTGCCTTCTGTGGTAAATATTGGAGATGCAGGGATCGCATGTCTATGTGTCGTGGACAGTGAGAAGTGCTGTCGTGTGTGCACTTTTCTCTTTATCTTCAGTTACATTTCTCTGCTGCAGAGTTCAAAGAGTGCTTGGAACTCTTACAAGAAGCAGGGCAGACTAATCCGGTAGAGAGGCATAGAAGAAAAGTGCACGTCCCAGCCGTGTTTTTTGAGCAAATAAACCTAGCAGCAGAGTGTTTTGTGTGAGGAGAGGGTGACAATCACCTCTGCTCGGAATTTACAAGAAGAAGGGCAGTCTTTGCATGCAGGGCCATTGGCCTGAAACTGGGCTTGACAGCTAAAATTCGAAAGGATCAGAATTTCTACCTGGCTAAGATGTGACCAGTTAGTACTCTGGCCTATGTTAGAGAGACAATGTCTTCCTGAGAATGATCATAAAGAAATTGGGACGGTGTGGGTTTTTAGAGGAAAATGGCCAATGTTCGTATCCAAGGCAATTGGCCTGAGACTGGTCAGTCTGACAGCTCAAATTCTAAAGGGTCAGGATTTCTCCTACACTAAAGATGCCACCACTGGGAAACCTGGCTGTTCATGGACTGCCAAAAGCCTCCTCTAAATGGATATTACAGAAGTGGTGAAGTGATCTTCATTCTCAGAGAAATAGGCCCTTCTTTGCATGCAGGGTCTTTGACCTGAGACTGGCGTCTGACAGCTAAAATTCTGAAAGGATCAGGATTTCTCCCAGACTAAAGATGCCACGTCTTAGAACTCCTGCTACTTTGGATAGACAATGTCTTCTCAAAACGGCCATTAAGATGTTGGGACGGTGTGGTGGTTCTTTACAGAGGAAGAGGCTGCCACAACGCTCGTATCCATGGCAATGGGCTTGACTGTTTCTGACAGCTAAAATTCCAAATAGATCAGATTTCTCCTGACTCAGTGATGCCAGTGTTAGAAGCCTGGCTACTTCTTCAAAGACCAACACTACTCCAAACTAGCAAGAAACTGGGAGAGGTGGGTTTTTTCAGAGGGAAAATGCCTAATGTAAGTATCCAGGGAAATTGGCCTGAGGGTGGGTGTCTGACAGCTAAAATTCCAAAAGGATCAGGATTTCTCCTACTCTAAAGATGTACCACTAGAGACCTGGCTGTTCAAGGAGTGCCAAAAGCCTCCTCTAAATGCATATTACAAATGTGGTGATGTGATCTTTTATCACAGAGAAAAGCCCTTCTTTGCATGCAGGGCCTTTGGCCTGAGAATGGGCTTGTGACTTAAATCTTCCAAAAAGGGTCAGGATTTCTCCCAGACTAAAGATGCCACCACTTAGAACCCAGTTACTTTTGCAGAGACTGTATCTTCCCTCCATAAGGTAATAGGAAAGTGGGAGGGTGCAGTTTCAGAGGGAAAATTGCCAATGTTCTTATCAGGGCCCTAAGCCTGAGACGGCAGTCTTACCGCTAAAATTCAGAAAGGATCAGGATTTCTCCCAGACTAAAGATGCCACTACTTGAACCCTGGCTGTTCGCGGAGTGCCAAAAGTCTCTCTAAATGCATATTAAAAAGTGGTGACGTGATCCTTATTTCTGAGATAGGGCCCTTGTTTGCATGCCGGGCCACGGTCCTGAGACTGGGCTTTGGCCTGCTAAAGTGGCAAAACTAACGATTTCTCCCAGACTAATGATGCCAGCAGTTAGAAGCCTGGCTACTTTTGAGAGACCAAGACTACCTCCAAACTGCTATTAAGAAACTGAGGTTGTGGGTTTTTGAGAGGGAAATGGCCAATGTTCGTGTCCAGGGCCCTTGGCCTGAGATTGGGCTTCTGCCTGCCAAATGTCTCAATGAAACATGATTTCTCCCAGACTAAAGATGCCACCACTTAAGACCCTGGCAATTTTGGAGAGACAATCACTTCCTCCAAACTCCTATTTAGAAACAGTAGTGTGAGGTTTTGTTCAGAGGGAAGTGGGCCAATGTTCATGTTTTTGGCCCTGGAGCCTGAGACTGGGCGTCTGCTTGCTAAAATTCCGAAAGGATCAGGATTTCTCCTAGACTAAAGATGCCACCACTTAGAACCCTGGCCATTCATGGAGTGTCAAAAGCCTCCTCTAAATGGATATTAAAAGTGGTGAAGTGATGTTCCTTTTCCATGGAGCAGGAGTGGCCTCAGCTGACTGCCCTTGTGAAGAAGGTCTTGCTGCACTCTGCAAGTGAGTACACTGCGCTCTGCATAACCCGTGATCGCACTGGGCCCTCTGGGCTTCTTCTTCCTGGGAGGAAGCAGGGCTGCTCTACAGCTGCTTTCCTCGGGGCCAGCATTCGGTTAGCTTCTCAGAAAACCACACCCGCCCTCGCAGAGAAGAAAAAAAAATCCTTCTGACTGACCGAAAAAGAAGGAAAGGGATGCCTGCGGCAGCTCCGAGCAACCAGACACTGCAGCGGAGCGTGCTGGCTGCGCAGCTGGCTCCAGTCCGCCAAAGGCGCGCCTGAGCTCGGTCCGTCCCGAGGCGGAGGCTCCGCACCCACCACCTCAACCCCGGGATCGCTCCCGGCTCAACCCCGGGACGCCCCGGTCACCCCGAGCCCTCCCAGGTCCTGTCTCTCGCTGGCCGCAGGGCGTGTGCGCGGCCCTGGCGAGGTGGCGCGCCCAAGGGGGCCGAGGCTGCCGAGACTCTGCAGCGGCGGCTCGCTCCCCTGCCTCGCTCAGCAGCTCCATGTTCAGCGACAGACAGCGCGCCGCGCTGGTCGACGCCCCCTGCCCCCTTCCCGGGCTTGCCGGGCTACCATGCGAGTACCGCCTTGCACGGGCCGGGCAGGCGGCGGGGCCGGGCCCGCGACTCTCCTGCACTGTCTCCGTCTTACACCTTATGGCACAGGATTTTTGTCCTTGTGTTACAGAAGGCTCTGATACATCAATGGAGATGCTTCAGGTATTCTGAAGTTTTCAAGTTGTAAGGTTTTCTTCTGCTTGAAGAGGTGATCTCCATCCCTCCCTACAGAAAATCCAAAGAATTCCGGTCTTTAAATTGCGGAAAGATAAAATTTGAAAGTGGGAGGCTCTAGTCTAACAAAAATCAAACAGAATTAGTAAAAACAAAGAGTTTCTCTTCAGGGAATATTTGAATAAATATTAAATTCTAAATATAAAATAAATATTCAGACAAAAATATTAAACACAATTGTGCATAACTTTATTTTGTGGTGTTATAAATGGTTATTGGATGTGTTCGATTTTGTCCAACTAGACAACAAAGTTCAATTTAGCAGTAATTTATTAAAAATAGCAATTGTATATAAATGAATACAATCAAACTATATGAGTTACATAAGTTTGAGTAAATTTTTCCTGTGATTTTCAGGCTTTTCAGGCCATTTTAAGTCGCATTTCCTCCGAATATTTTGCCCACTCACTTTCCCAGTTTTTTCCTCAGAAATTCCTGGAACCTCACTGGATTTTGGGGCCATTTTTTGGTTTTTTGTGCAGATGTTAGGAGGTTTTCTGGCCATTTTTTCTGCAATTTCTAGGGGATTTTTATGTATCGCAGTGCAAATTTTAAAGGATTTTTCCTGTTTTTAAGGCAGAATTTATCCTGGATTTTTCCAGATGTTAAGCCGGAGATCAGTTTGTTAACTAAACAACAGTCCTCTCTACCTTGTGGCTTCTTGTTTTCCTAAATGCTCAAATGACAAGTGTTATCCTCCATCGCTCAGGATTCAGGCTTGAGCTACTTGCAAAGGATGTACAAAGCAACTATTACAGGAACCTGTCAGCAGAGTGCAACAGCAAAAGCAATTCTGCCTTTGCACAGCTGACACAGATTGTAGATAAATAAAGCCATCTTTGGATTCTGCAATAAAGAAGAGAAAAGCACTGGAACTGCCAGCGTCCATGTCCCAGGAAGCGTTTTAGCAAGAGTTACACAGACTGCAGGTGAAGCATTTGGTGTGGTAGTGTGGAAACACAAGCAGCCTGACGATCTGGAGGAGCAACATCTGGGAAAGCTTACATCCCTGCATAAAATGCAATTTCAAAACTTTGATGCACCTTGATTTAGCAAAACAATGAGACTTGAGCGGTAATCAGTAGAGAAGGACAGATGCATTCAAGCAAGCACATGGCTCCTTGCCATGAACAGCCTTCTGGGGAAGCCACCAAGAGAGAAGAGGTGAAGCCTCTCTAACTAGTTTGGATTGTACAAGTAATAATTAGTCAGTAAAAATTACTGCATGAAAGATCAGCTTGCCGATCTATGCAAAGATGAGACCAAGGCTGAAGCCCCATCAAGGATCTTTAGTGAGAACCTGGCTCCAAATCCACCATGAAAATCTTGAACGCTTTTTGCAACACAAACAGTAAAACTTGTTTAGTAACAATGCCAGCTTTCAGATGTTCCCAGAACAGAACTGCAAACCAAGAAAATAAAACAAGCTAGGGTGTGATTCTAACTAAATACCAATGACAGCAAGAAGAAATTCCATCTGCAGGAGCAAGTAACAGCTCTTTCTTCTTTGTCTTCTTTTTCTTCTTCTTGTTTGTGGATTTTTTTTTGTTTGTTTTTTTCTTTGTTTTTTGTTTTGTTTTTTTCCCCCACTGTCTTTTTTCTTAAGACTAAAATAGCCAATATATATTTAATGCATGGAATCCCTATAGTGGTATGTATTTGATAACACTTGACACAAGGGCCTGGGCTAAGTCTCATTAGCAACAATAATTTTTTACCAGACACAAATATCTTGCAGGTGTGAGATGAAAACCTGCCCAAGTGACACAGAGGAAAAAAAAACACTGTCCTGGGGTATCACAAGGCAGAAACACAAGTATGGAATTACTCTGGCAGACATTGGCGCAGCTAATAACATGATCATTTCAATCACAGATTAGGGTCTTCATGGAATTTGCAAATTGCAAAACTCCCCATCTGCCACTTCATTATGAGAACACAAGGAGAAGCAAGCCTGTACTCTGCCTGCATTCACATAGTTTGGCTCAGCAGCATTTTTCCCAAATGAACCCAAAATTCACAACATTTGAACTAGAACACCCCAAAGCTTTCAAAATTCCAGGCGTTACTGGGAAAAACATCTAGAAAACCCAGGAAAATTCTTCCTTAAAAACAGGAAAATTCTTTTAAAATTTGCACTGACAAACTCAAAATTGTCTAGAAATTGCACGAAAAATGGCCAGAAAACTCCTAACATCTGCACAAGACACCAAAAATAGCCCCAAAATCCAGTGAGATTCCAGGAATTTCTGAGGAAAAACTGGGAAAGTGAGTGGGCAAAATATTCGGAGGAAATGCGACTTAAAATGGCCCAAAAGCCTGAAATCATATGAAAAATGGCTCAAAAGCTCCTGAAATCCATACTAAAACCCCTAAACTCGGCCAACATTCCAAGGATTGCTGGCAAATGCATCAGGAAAATCCAGGAAAAATTGAGCCGAACAAACCAAGAAAGTCTCTGTAAATTGGCACTAAGAAATGAAAAATGCCCTAAGAATCAAGTTTAAAATGAGCCCAAAATTCCAAAAATTTGCACTGGAACACCCCAAAGCTGTCAAAATTCCAGGCGTTAATGGGAAAAACATCTGGAAAAATCCAGGATAAATTCTGCCTTAAAAACAGGAAAATCCTTTAAAATTTGCACTGCGATACATAAAAATCCCTAGAAATTGCAGAAAAATGGCCAGAAAACCTCCTAACATCTGCACAAAAACCAAAAATGGCCCCAAAATCCAGTGAGGTTCCAGGAATTTCTGAGGAAAAAACTGGGAAAGTGAGTGGGCAAAATATTCGGAGGAAATGCGACTTAAAATGGCCTGAAAAGCCTGAAAATCACAGGAAAAATTTACTCAAACTTATGTAACTCATATAGTTTGATTGTATTCATTTATATACAATTGCTATTTTTAATAAATTACTGCTAAATTGAACTTTGTTGTCTAGTTGGACAAAATCGAACACATCCAATAACCATTTATAACACCACAAAATAAAGTTATGCACAATTGTGTTTAATATTTTTGTCTGAATATTTATTTTATATTTAGAATTTAATATTTATTCAAATATTCCCTGAAGAGAAACTCTTTGTTTTTACTAATTCTGTTTGATTTTTGTTAGACTAGAGCCTCCCACTTTCAAATTTTATCTTTCCGCAATTTAAAGACCGGAATTCTTTGGATTTTCTGTAGGGAGGGATGGAGATCACCTCTTCAAGCAGAAGAAAACCTTACAACTTGAAAACTTCAGAATACCTGAAGCATCTCCATTGATGTATCAGAGCCTTCTGTAACACAAGGACAAAAATCTGTGCCATAAGGTGTAAGACGGAGCAGTGCAGGAGAGTCGCGGGCCCGCCCCGCCGCCTGCCCGGCCTGCATAAGGCGGTACTGCGGTAGCCCGGCAAGCCCGGGAAGGGGGGCAGGGGGACGTCGACCAGCGCGCCGCGCTGTCTGTCGCTGAACATGGAGCTGCTGAACGAGACGAGACGAGCCGCCGCTGCAGAGTCTCGGCAGCCTCGGCGGCCCCTTGGGCGCGCCACCTCGCCAGGGCCGCGCACACACGCTGCGGCCAGCGAGAGACAGGACCTGGGAGGGGCTGGGTGACCCGGGGCGTCCCGGGGTTGAGCCGGGAGCGATCCCGGGTTGAGGTGGTGGGTGCGGAGCCTCCGCCTCGGGACGGACCCGAGCTCAACGGGGCGCGCCTTGGCGGACTGGAGCCGCTGCGCAGCCAGCACGCTCCCGCTGCAGTGTCCGGTTGCTCGGAGCTGCCGCAGGCATCCCTTTCCTTCTTTTCGGGTCAGTCAGAAGGATTTTTTTTTTTCTTCTACTCTGCGAGGGCGGGGTGTGGTTTTCTGAGAAGCTAACCGGAATGCTGGCCCGAGGAAAGCAGCTGTAGAGCGGCCCTGCTTCCTCCAGGGAAGAGAAGCCCAGAGGGGCCCAGTGCGATCACGGGTTATGCAGAGCGCAGTGTACTCACTTGCAGAAGTGCAGCAAGACCTTCTTCACAAGGGCAGTCAGCTGAGGCCACTCCTGCTCCATGGAAAAGGAAACATCACTTCACCACTTTTTTAATATCCATTTAGAGGAGGCTTTTGACACTCCATGAATGGCCAGGGTTCTAAGTGGTGGCATCTTTAGTCTAGGAGAAATCCTGATCCTTTCGGAATTTTAGCAAGCAGACGCCCAGTCTCAGGCCCAGGGCCAAAAACATGAACATTGGCCCACTTCCTCTGAACAAAACCTCACACTACTGTTTCTAAATAGGAGTTTGGAGGAAGTGATTGTCTCTCCAAAATTGCCAGGGTCTTACGTGGTGGCATCTTTAGTCTGGGAGAAATCATGTTTCATTGAGACATTTGGCAGGCAGAAGCCCAATCTCAGGCCAAGGGCCCTGGACACGAACATTGGCCATTTTCCTCTCAAAACCCACAACCTCCCAGTTTCTTAATAGCAGTTTGAGGTAGTCTTGGTCTCTCCAAAAGTAGCCAGGCTTCTAACTGCTGGCATCATTAGTCTGGGAGAAATCGTTAGTTTTGCCATTTTAGCAGGCTGAAGCCCAGTCTCAGGACCGTGGCCCGGCATGCAAACAAGGGCCTATATCTCTGTGAAGTAAGGATCACGTCACCACTTTTGTAATATGCATTTAGAGGAGACTTTTGGCACTCCATGAACAGCCAGGGTTCTACATGGTGGCATCTTTAGTCTGGGAGAAATCCTGATCCTTTAAGGTTTTTACCCGTCAGACGCCCACACTCTGGGCAAGGGCCCTGGACACGTACATTGGCCATTTTCCCTCTGAAAAAACTACACCCTCCCAGTTTCTTAATGGCCGTTCTGAGGAAGACATTTTTATCCAAAAGTAGCCAGGGTTCTAAGAGGTGGCATCTCAAGTAGAGGGGAAATCCTGATCCTTTTGAATTTTAGCAGGCTGAAGCCCATTCTCAGGCCAATGGCCCTGCATGCAAAGAAGGGCCTATTTCTCTGTGACATAAAGATCACTTCACCACTTTTGTAATATCCATTTAGAGGAGGCTTTTGGCACGCCATGAACAGCCAGGTTTCTCAGTTGTGGCATCTTTAATCAGGGCGAAATCCTGATACTTTCGAATTTTAGCTGTCAGACTCCGCACGTCAGACCAATGGCCCTGGAAACGAACATGGGCAATTATCCCTCTGAAAAAACCACACCGTCCCAGTTTCTTAAAGGCCTTTTTGAGGAAGACATTGTCTCGCCAAAAGTAGCCAGAATTCTAACTGGTCGCATCTTTAGTCTGAGAGAAATCCTGATCCTTTCGGAATTTTAGCTGCCAGATGCCAGTTTCAGGCCAGTTGCCCTGGACACGAATATTGGCCATTTTCCCTCTGAAAAAAACCACACCCTCCCAGTTTCTTAATGGCTGTTTTGCGGAAGACATTGTCTCTCCAAAAGTAGCCAGGGTTCTAAGAGTTGGCATCTTTAGTCTGGGAGAAATCCTGATACTTTCGGAATTGTAGCTGTCAGACGCCCAGTCTCAGGCCAGGTGCCCTGGATACGAACATTGTCGATTTTCCCTCTGAAAAAAAAACACACCCTCCCAGTTTTTAATACCAGTTTGGAGGTAGCGTTGGTCTGTCTAAAAGTAGCCAGGGTTGTAAATGGTGGCATCTTTAGTCTGGGAGAAATCCTGACACTATCCAAATTTGTGCTGTAAGACGCCAAGTCTCAGGCCAATTGCCCTGGATACGAACATTGGCCATTTTCCCTCTCAAAAAAAACCACACACTCCCAGTCTCTAGATGGCAATATGGAGGAAGATATTGACTCTCCAAAAGTAGCCACGGTGATAAGAGGTGGCATGTTTACAGTAGGAGAAATCTTGATCCTTTCAGAATTTTAGCTGTCAGACACCGACACTCTGGGCAAGGCCCCTGGACACGTACATTGGCCATTTTCCCTCTGAAAAAGCCCGCACCCTCCCAGTTTCTTAATACCAGTTTGGAGGAAGATTGAGTCTCTCCAAATGTAGCCAGAATTCTAACAGGTGGCATCTTTAGTCTGGGAGAAATACTGATCCTTTCAGAATTTTTGCTGTCAGACGCCCAGTCTCCGGCCTAGGGCCCTGGACCCGTACATTGGCCATTTTACCTATGAAAAAAACTACACCCTCCCAGTTTCTTAATGGCGGTTTGGAGGAAGACATTGTCTCTGCAAAAGTAGCCAGGGTTCTAAGAGGTGGCATCTGTAGTCTGGTAGAAATCCTGATCCTTTTGGAATTTTTGCTGTCAGACGCCCAGTCTCAAGCCAGTTGCCCTGGATACAAACATTGGCCATTTTCCCTCTGAAAAATACCACACCCTCCCAATTTCTTAATACCAGTTTGGAGGCAGTCTTGGAGGCAGAATTTTAGCTGTCAGGCGTCCAGTCTCAGGTCAAGACCCTGCATGCAAAGAAGGGCCTATTTCTATGAGAAATGAAGATCACCACTTTTGTAATATCCATTTAGAGGAGGCTTTTGGCAGTCCATGAACAGCCAGGTTTGTCAGTGGTGGCGTCTTTAGTGTAGGAGAAATCCTGACCCTTTTGGAATTTGAGCTGTCAGACGCCCAGTCTCAGGCCAATTACCCTGGATACGAACATTGGCCATTTAACCTCAGAAAAAGCCATAGCCTCCCAGGTTCTTTATGACCGTTCTGAGGAAGACATTGACTCTCCAAAAGTGGCCAGGGTTCTAACTGGTGGCATCTTAAGTCGGGGAGAAATTCTGATCCTTTCAGAATTTTAGCTGTCAGACGCCCACACTCTCTGCAAGGGCCCTGGACATGTACACTGGCCATTTTCCCTCTGAAAAAACCCACACCCTCCCAGTTTCTTAATTCCAGATTGGAGGTAGTGTTGGTCTCTCCAAAAGTAGCCAGGCTTCTAACTGCTGGCATCTTCAGTCTGGGAGAAATCCTGGTCCTTTCAGAATTTTAGCTGTCAGATGCCCCGTCTCCAGCCAAGGGCCCTGGATATGAACAATGGCAATTTCCCTCTTAAAAAAACACATCCTCCCTGTTTCTTAAGACCATTTTTGGGGAAGATAGAGTCTCTCCAAAAATAGCCAAGGTTCTAAGAGGTGGCATCTTTAGTCTGGGAGAAATCCTGATCCTTTCTGAATTTTAGCTGTCAGACGCCCAGTTCTCGGCCAAGGGCCCCGGACCCATACCTTGGCCATTTTACCTATGAAAAACTACACCCTCCGAGTCTCTTAATGGCAGTTTGGAGGAACATATTGTCTATCCAAAAGTAGCCAGGGTTCTAAGAGTTGGCATCTTTAGTCTCGGAGAAATCCTGATACTTACGGAATTTTAGCTGTCAGACGCCCAGTCTCAGGCCAGTTGCCCTGGATACGAACATTGGCCATTTTCCCTCTGAAAACCACACCCTCCCAGTTTCTTTACGACGCTCTGAGGAAGATATAGTCTTTTCAAAAGTGGTCAGGGTTCTAACTGGTGGCATCTTTAGCCTGGGAGAAATCCTATTCCTTTCAGAATTTTAGCTGTCAGACATCCAGTCTCAGGCCAAAGGCCCTGCATGCAAAGAAGCGCCTTTTTCTGTGAAATAAAGTTCACTTCACCACTTTTGTAATATGTATTTAGAGGAGGCTTTTGGCAGTCCATGAAGCCAGGTTTCTCAGTGGTGGCATCTTTAGTCTAGGAGAAATCCTGACCCTTTTGGAATTTGAGCTGTCAGACGCCCAGTCTCAGGCCAATTGCCCTGGATATGAACATTGGCCATTTAACCTCAGAAAAAGCCATAGCCTCCCAGGTTCTTTATGACCATTCTGAGGAAGACATTGACTCTCCAAAAGTGTCTAGGGTTTTAATTTTGGCATCTTAAGCGGGAGAAACCCAAACCTTTGGGAAATTTTGGTCAAAAACCCCCCACCTGGACAAGGGCCCCGGGGCACGACATTGGCCATTTTCACTTCCCGGGAAAAAATTTCCCACCCCCCGGGCCCTTAAAGGTTTGGAGGTAGTGTTGGTTTTCCCCCCCAAATAGCCAGGCTTCTAACCGGGGGGCCCGTCTTTGGGGGAAATTATCCTTTCAAATTTTAG